>CM031581.1:13765544-13833729 GCA_018467065.1 Ephestia elutella
AAAATAAAATAAAATAAAATAAAATAATTCACCCCCCTCTTTACATGTATGGGGAGGTACCCTTAAAAAGGGGTAATTTAAATTTTTTATATTTTTGAAAATGAGATCTATATGTGAAGTATCCTCGAACCAAGTTACATGCAAATCAGTCCATAACCGTAGAAGATATTCTGCTGTGACAGACTAGGACGGACGGACGGACTGAACGATCTTATAAGGGTTCCTTGTCGGACTACGGAACCCTAAAAATATAAACGTCTTAAAACACAAGTTTAATAAAAACAACTTTCATATTGCTAAGTTTAAGAGAATATCACTGTTTTTATTTATTTTAGAATGAAAAACATGTCACCTTTTTTTTATTAACACATCACAAAATATTATAGCATGAAATGAGAATACAATAAAATGCCTTTATTTATTTTTAATAAATGAAAAAAAAAAATGATGATCTATTACCAAATGTTTACTACATTCCGCTTTTTATCGCTGACGTATAATCCGACCAATTCTAATTGCTCGTTTGTTTCGTATCACTTGCGTATTAATTGAAGTATATTGCACTTGGTCGGTTTAATTGTTTTTTGATGTTCGTTGTTTATCGCTATTTTTAATAAAATTGGCTGAAAATTATTTAATTTGTATTAAAAGTTTGAAGCAGCCACTTGTTAGATATTTTATATATTTATGCGTTTCATGTCGATATAGCTGCATCTTGTTAAGTCCCGCAAAAAAGGCAATCATAATTTATTAAATTAGATGAAAATAGACACAACTATGTCCGTCAATCCCAGGTTAGTTCCTTTTTTTCGCTACATCGTGCGTTAAGATCGTTTGAGCTTCTCCCCCCACCGCCTTTGCACACAGCGAATACTATTGACGATACTATCGATAGTCAACACTATTGCTGCAACACTAGGGGCAAGCGTGGACGCTAGGTGGCGCTAACTTCTCGGTGTTGCTAACCAAAGTGTCGAAAAATAATTCGGTAAATTGTAAATGGCTTGTACATTAACCAATTTCTCGATTTTTTCGTCTATATTTATATTGAATTAAATGTGATAATCGAATTGTCTAAAATATAGTCTACTTTTCAATTCTTTTATCCACATTAATTTTGAATTAAATGTAATAATCGAATTTTGTCTGTAGCCCACTTTTTTTTTATTTTAGTTTCCGTTGTATTTGACTAAGGCAATCCACAGGTCCTCGGCACATTCGACAGCGTGGCTAAGACCATAAAGACGACGCTGACAGAGTCCCTGGTTCGGATCCTGTCGCCCAAGCGCCGCGTGGACATCCTGCGGGACTGCTTGCACGCCAAGCAGCAGGGCCGGCCCTACGTCATGGCCTTCTGTGGGGTGAGACTCATTTGTAGCTTTCTTTCTAGCCAAAGGTTGGTTTTACATTCATTTAGTGTGGCTAGAACCATAAAGACAGAGTCCCTGGTTCAGATCCTGTCGCCCAAGCGCCGCGTGGACATCCTGCGGGACTGCTTGCACGCCAAGCAGCAGGGCCGGCCCTACGTCATGGCCTTCTGTGGGGTGAGACTCATTTGTAGCTTTCTTTCTAGCCAAAGGTTGGTTTTACATTCATTTAGTGTGGCTAGAACCATAAAGACAGAGTCCCTGGTTCAGATCCTGTCGCCCAAGCGCCGCGTGGACATCCTGCGGGACTGCTTGCACGCCAAGCAGCAGGGCCGGCCCTACGTCATGGCCTTCTGTGGGGTGAGACTCATTTGTAGCTTTCTTTCTAGCCAAAGGTTGGTTTTACATTCATTTAGTGTGGCTAGAACCATAAAGACAGAGTCCCTGGTTCAGATCCTGTCGCCCAAGCGCCGCGTGGACATCCTGCGGGACTGCTTTGCACGCCAAGCAGCAGGGCCGGCCCTACGTCATGGCCTTCTGTGGGGTGAGACTCATTTTGTAGCTTTCTTTCTAGCCAAAGGTTGGTTTTACATTCATTTAGTGTGGCTAGAACCATAAAGACAGAGTCCCTGGTTCAGATCCTGTCGCCCAAGCGCCGCGTGGACATCCTGCGGGACTGCTTGCACGCCAAGCAGCAGGGCCGGCCCTACGTCATGGCCTTCTGTGGGGTGAGACTCATTTGTAGCTTTCTTTCTAGCCAAAGGTTGGTTTTACATTCATTTAGTGTGGCTAGAACCATAAAGACAGAGTCCCTGGTTCAGATCCTGTCGCCCAAGCGCCGCGTGGACATCCTGCGGGACTGCTTGCACGCCAAGCAGCAGGGCCGGCCCTACGTCATGGCCTTCTGTGGGGTGAGACTCATTTGTAGCTTTCTTTCTAGCCAAAGGTTGGTTTTACATTCATTTAGTGTGGCTAGAACCATAAAGACAGAGTCCCTGGTTCAGATCCTGTCGCCCAAGCGCCGCGTGGACATCCTGCGGGACTGCTTGCACGCCAAGCAGCAGGGCCGGCCCTACGTCATGGCCTTCTGTGGGGTGAGACTCATTTGTAGCTTTCTTTTCTAGCCAAAGGTTGGTTTTACATTCATTTAGTGTGGCTAGAACCATAAAGACAGAGTCCCTGGTTCAGATCCTGTCGCCCAAGCGCCGCGTGGACATCCTGTGGGACTGCTTGCACGCCAAGCAGCAGGGCCGGCCCTACGTCATGGCCTTCTGTGGGGTGAGACTCATTTGTAGCTTTCTTTCTAGCCAAAGGTTGGTTTTACATTCATTTAGTGTGGCTAGAACCATAAAGACAGAGTCCCTGGTTCAGATCCTGTCGCCCAAGCGCCGCGTGGACATCCTGCGGGACTGCTTGCACGCCAAGCAGCAGGGCCGGCCCTACGTCATGGCCTTCTGTGGGGTGAGACTCATTTGTAGCTTTCTTTCTAGCCAAAGGTTGGTTTTACATTCATTTAGTGTGGCTAGAACCATAAAGACAGAGTCCCTGGTTCAGATCCTGTCGCCCAAGCGCCGCGTGGACATCCTGCGGGACTGCTTGCACGCCAAGCAGCAGGGCCGGCCCTACGTCATGGCCTTCTGTGGGGTGAGACTCATTTGTAGCTTTCTTTCTAGCCAAAGGTTGGTTTTACATTCATTTAGTGTGGCTAGAACCATAAAGACAGAGTCCCTGGTTCAGATCCTGTCGCCCAAGCGCCGCGTGGACATCCTGCGGGACTGCTTGCACGCCAAGCAGCAGGGCCGGCCCTACGTCATGGCCTTCTGTGGGGTGAGACTCATTTGTAGCTTTCTTTCTAGCCAAAGGTTGGTTTTACATTCATTTAGTGTGGCTAGAACCATAAAGACAGAGTCCCTGGTTCAGATCCTGTCGCCCAAGCGCCGCGTGGACATCCTGCGGGACTGCTTGCACGCCAAGCAGCAGGGCCGGCCCTACGTCATGGCCTTCTGTGGGGTGAGACTCATTTGTAGCTTTCTTTCTAGCCAAAGGTTGGTTTTACATTCATTTAGTGTGGCTAGAACCATAAAGACAGAGTCCCTGGTTCAGATCCTGTCGCCCAAGCGCCGCGTGGACATCCTGCGGGACTGCTTGCACGCCAAGCAGCAGGGCCGGCCCTACGTCATGGCCTCTCTGTGGGGTGAGACTCATTTGTAGCTTTCTTTCTAGCCAAAGGTTGGTTTTACATTCATTTAGTGTGGCTAGAACCATAAAGACAGAGTCCCTGGTTCAGATCCTGTCGCCCAAGCGCCGCGTGGACATCCTGCGGGACTGCTTGCACGCCAAGCAGCAGGGCCGGCCCTACGTCATGGCCTTCTGTGGGGTGAGACTCATTTGTAGCTTTTCTTTCTAGCCAAAGGTTGGTTTTACATTCATTTAGTGTGGCTAGAACCATAAAGACAGAGTCCCTGGTTCAGATCCTGTCGCCCAAGCGCCGCGTGGACATCCTGCGGGACTGCTTGCACGCCAAGCAGCAGGGCCGGCCCTACGTCATGGCCTTCTGTGGGGTGAGACTCATTTGTAGCTTTCTTTCTAGCCAAAGGTTGGTTTTACATTCATTTAGTGTGGCTAGAACCATAAAGACAGAGTCCCTGGTTCAGATCCTGTCGCCCAAGCGCCGCGTGGACATCCTGTGGGACTGCTTGCACGCCAAGCAGCAGGGCCGGCCCTACGTCATGGCCTTCTGTGGGGTGAGACTCATTTGTAGCTTTCTTTCTAGCCAAAGGTTGGTTTTACATTCATTTAGTGTGGCTAGAACCATAAAGACAGAGTCCCTGGTTCAGATCCTGTCGCCCAAGCGCCGCGTGGACATCCTGCGGGACTGCTTGCACGCCAAGCAGCAGGGCCGGCCCTACGTCATGGCCTTCTGTGGGGTGAGACTCATTTGTAGCTTTCTTTCTAGCCAAAGGTTGGTTTTACATTCATTTAGTGTGGCTAGAACCATAAAGACAGAGTCCCTGGTTCAGATCCTGTCGCCCAAGCGCCGCGTGGACATCCTGCGGGACTGCTTGCACGCCAAGCAGCAGGGCCGGCCCTACGTCATGGCCTTCTGTGGGGTGAGACTCATTTGTAGCTTTCTTTCTAGCCAAAGGTTGGTTTTACATTCATTTAGTGTGGCTAGAACCATAAAGACAGAGTCCCTGGTTCAGATCCTGTCGCCCAAGCGCCGCGTGGACATCCTGCGGGACTGCTTGCACGCCAAGCAGCAGGGCCGGCCCCACGTCATGGCCTTCTGTGGGGGTGAGACTCATTTGTAGCTTTCTTTCTAGCCAAAGGTTGGTTTTACATTCATTTAGTGTGGCTAGAACCATAAAGACAGAGTCCCTGGTTCAGATCCTGTCGCCCAAGCGCCGCGTGGACATCCTGCGGGACTGCTTGCACGCCAAGCAGCAGGGCCGGCCCTACGTCATGGCCTTCTGTGGGGTGAGACTCATTTGTAGCTTTCTTTCTAGCCAAAGGTTGGTTTTACATTCATTTAGTGTGGCTAGAACCATAAAGACAGAGTCC
This sequence comes from Ephestia elutella, assembly GCA_018467065.1. NCBI lineage: Eukaryota > Metazoa > Arthropoda > Insecta > Lepidoptera > Pyralidae > Ephestia > Ephestia elutella. The sequence continues at coordinate 13,770,473 of CM031581.1, forward strand.
CTGGTTCAGATCCTGTCGCCCAAGCGCCGCGTGGACATCCTGCGGGACTGCTTGCACGCCAAGCAGCAGGGCCGGCCCTACGTCATGGCCTTCTGTGGGGTGAGACTCATTTGTAGCTTTCTTTCTAGCCAAAGGTTGGTTTTACATTCATTTAGTGTGGCTAGAACCATAAAGACAGAGTCCCTGGTTCAGATCCTGTCGCCCAAGCGCCGCGTGGACATCCTGCGGGACTGCTTGCACGCCAAGCAGCAGGGCCGGCCCTACGTCATGGCCTTCTGTGGGGTGAGACTCATTTGTAGCTTTCTTTCTAGCCAAAGGTTGGTTTTACATTCATTTAGTGTGGCTAGAACCATAAAGACAGAGTCCCTGGTTCAGATCCTGTCGCCCAAGCGCCGCGTGGACATCCTGCGGGACTGCTTGCACGCCAAGCAGCAGGGCCGGCCCTACGTCATGGCCTTCTGTGGGGTGAGACTCATTTGTAGCTTTCTTTCTAGCCAAAGGTTGGTTTTACATTCATTTAGTGTGGCTAGAACCATAAAGACAGAGTCCCTGGTTCAGATCCTGTCGCCCAAGTGCCGCGTGGACATCCTGCGGGACTGCTTGCACGCCAAGCAGCAGGGCCGGCCCTACGTCATGGCCTTCTGTGGGGTGAGACTCATTTGTAGCTTTCTTTCTAGCCAAAGGTTGGTTTTACATTCATTTAGTGTGGCTAGAACCATAAAGACAGAGTCCCTGGTTCAGATCCTGTCGCCCAAGCGCCGCGTGGACATCCTGCGGGACTGCTTGCACGCCAAGCAGCAGGGCCGGCCCTACGTCATGGCCTTCTGTGGGGTGAGACTCATTTGTAGCTTTCTTTCTAGCCAAAGGTTGGTTTTACATTCATTTAGTGTGGCTAGAACCATAAAGACAGAGTCCCTGGTTCAGATCCTGTCGCCCAAGCGCCGCGTGGACATCCTGCGGGACTGCTTGCACGCCAAGCAGCAGGGCCGGCCCTACGTCATGGCCTTCTGTGGGGTGAGACTCATTTGTAGCTTTCTTTCTAGCCAAAGGTTGGTTTTACATTCATTTAGTGTGGCTAGAACCATAAAGACAGAGTCCCTGGTTCAGATCCTGTCGCCCAAGCGCCGCGTGGACATCCTGCGGGACTGCTTGCACGCCAAGCAGCAGGGCCGGCCCTACGTCATGGCCTTCTGTGGGGTGAGACTCATTTGTAGCTTTCTTTCTAGCCAAAGGGTTGGTTTTACATTCATTTAGTGTGGCTAGAACCATAAAGACAGAGTCCCTGGTTCGGATCCTGTCGCCCAAGCGCCGCGTGGACATCCTGCGGGACTGCTTGCACGCCAAGCAGCAGGGCCGGCCCCTACGTCATGGCCTTCTGTGGGGTGAGACTCATTTGTAGCTTTCTTTCTAGCCAAAGGTTGGTTTTACATTCATTTAGCGAGGCTAGAACCATAAAAACAGAGACCCTGGTTCAGATCCTGTCGCCCAAGCGCCGCGTGGACATCCTGCGGGACTGCTTGCACGCCAAGCAGCAGGGCCGGCCCTACGTCATGGCCTTCTGTGGGGTGAGACTCATTTGTATCCTTCTTTCTAGCCAAAGGTTGGTTTTTTACATTCATTTAGTGTGGCTAGAACCATAAAGACAGAGTCCCTGGTTCAGATCCTGTCGCCCAAGCGCCGCGTGGACATCCTGCGGGACTGCTTGCACGCCAAGCAGCAGGGCCGGCCCTACGTCATGGCCTTCTGTGGGGTGAGACTCATTTGTATCCTTCTTTCTAGCCAAAGGTTGGTTTTACATTCATTTAGTGTGGCTAGAACCATAAAGACAGAGTCCCTGGTTCAGATCCTGTCGCCCAAGCGCCGCGTGGACATCCTGCGGGACTGCTTGCACGCCAAGCAGCAGGGCCGGCCCTACGTCATGGCCTTCTGTGGGGTGAGACTCATTTGTATCCTTCTTTCTAGCCAAAGGTTGGTTTTACATTCATTTAGTGTGGCTAGAACCATAAAGACAGAGTCCCTGGTTCAGATCCTGTCGCCCAAGCGCTGCGTGGACATCCTGCGGGACTGCTTGCACGCCAAGCAGCAGGGCCGGCCCTACGTCATGGCCTTCTGTGGGGTGAGACTCATTTGTATCCTTCTTTCTAGCCAAAGGTTGGTTTTACATTCATTTAGTGTGGCTAGAACCATAAAGACAGAGTCCCTGGTTCAGATCCTGTCGCCCAAGCGCCGCGTGGACATCCTGCGGGACTGCTTGCACGCCAAGCAGCAGGGCCGGCCCTACGTCATGGCCTTCTGTGGGGTGAGACTCATTTGTATCCTTCTTTCTAGCCAAAGGTTGGTTTTACATTCATTTAGTGTGGCTAGAACCATAAAGACAGAGTCCCTGGTTCAGATCCTGTCGCCCAAGCGCCGCGTGGACATCCTGCGGGACTGCTTGCACGCCAAGCAGCAGGGCCGGCCCTACGTCATGGCCTTCTGTGGGGTGAGACTCATTTGTATCCTTCTTTCTAGCCAAAGGTTGGTTTTACATTCATTTAGTGTGGCTAGAACCATAAAGACAGAGTCCCTGGCTCAGATCCTGTCGCCCAAGCGCCGCGTGGACATCCTGCGGGACTGCTTGCACGCCAAGCAGCAGGGCCGGCCCTACGTCATGGCCTTCTGTGGGGTGAGACTCATTTGTATCCTTCTTTCTAGCCAAAGGTTGGTTTTACATTCATTTAGTGTGGCTAGAACCATAAAGACAGAGTCCCTGGTTCAGATCCTGTCGCCCAAGCGCCGCGTGGACATCCTGCGGGACTGCTTGCACGCCAAGCAGCAGGGCCGGCCCTACGTCATGGCCTTCTGTGGGGTGAGACTCATTTGTATCCTTCTTTCTAGCCAAAGGTTGGTTTTACATTCATTTAGCGTGACTAAAACTATGAAGACGACTCTGACAGAGTCTCTGGTTCAGTTCTTGTCGCAAGTATCCAAACAGGGAAGATGTCTCTGATGATAATGAACCCTACGTCATGGCCTTCTGCGGGGTGAGATTTCAGACGAAGAAACAAGCTGATTATTAAAAAATAAAAAACACGACTGACAACTCACATAGCTTATGACACTCGGAGGAATGCAAGGAATCTAAAAATACCTCTCACATCAAAATCTGTTTAGCCATTCAGGGCTTATGGTGGAATAAAGAAACTTACATACATACATGAACCCTGAAAACATACACTACTTTTTTGGTCAGTCTTATAAAAAGAATAGACATGACATACCTACAAAAAATCGTGCATACATAAATTTGATTTTTTCGACCAGTATTTGGCCACTTTCACCGCCCTATCGTTGGCTTCATTCAGGTCCTCCAAGGTACAGGAGGAAGGGACGTAGATGACTTTTACGTACCTCCAAAACTTTTTTCATCCAACTGGCAACTGCGCGGTTTAAACGCCAGTGCGCACGCGAGGTGCTTGCACTTTGCACCCCACGCATCCGGATATAATTTTGGTTCTAAAGAGAAGCAAATTTAAATCTAACTCATTTAAAACCTGAAAATCAGTGTATTGCCCCAGGTAATAGTGCCACTGAGTGACCTTTTTGTATTGCTGCAACACACATCAATTTTTTCGTTTGATTATTTTTCGTTGTTTATTGTATGTACAGCTTGTTTTTTCGGCTATGAATAGCCAACGTTTTTCCGGCTATAAATAGCCGGCCCGGCAGCCAGACGGCTCGGACACGGCACAGCACCGGTAGTTTAGGTACTGTTCGCGCTATTTGGATGGGAGCGGAATAAGGCTTCGAATATTGGGAAAATGACAAGTTATAGAATCGCAAAAAGCTAGTTGTAATCAGTAATGTTGCTCTACTTTCCTGATCTTTTTAAATGTGGTATTTGTTTCAAAGTCAAATGTTTTTTATTTAAGTTTGCTTAAAAATAGCACTTTAAAATAGTCATAACTAATAAAATTAGTGAACTGACGTCAGAAAATTACTTAAAGCTAAGGTTACTACCGCCTCCAAAGCGCAATTTGAATTGGTTTCAACATAAGTATATAATCTCTGAATAATAAAGAAGTGGAATGATTACGGAATGCTTGTTTACTAACCTCGATCCTCATGAGCTGCCGCTTGCCCTTGTGCCAAGTGACGAGCGCGGGCGTCAACATATTGTATGTAAGTATATAATCTCTGAATAATAAAGAAGTGTAAAGATTGTGGAATGCTGGGTGCGCTCACTAACCTCGATCCTCTTGAGCTGCCGCTTGCCCTTGTGCCAAGTGACGAGCGCGGGCGTCAACATATTGTATGTAAGTATATAATCTCTGAATAATAAAGAAGTGTAAAGATTGTGGAATGCTGGGTGCGCTTACTAACCTCGATCCTCTTGAGCTGCCGCTTGCCCTTGTGCCAAGTGACGAGCGCGGGCGTCAACATATTGTATGTAAGTATATAATCTCTGAATAATAAAGAAGTGTAAAGATTGTGGAATGCTGGGTGCGCTCACTAACCTCGATCCTCATGAGCTGCCGCTTGCCCTTGTGCCAAGTGACGAGCGCGGGCGTCAACATATTGTATGTAAGTATATAATCTCTGAATAATAAAGAAGTGTAAAGATTGTGGAATGCTGGGTGCGCTCACTAACCTCGATCCTCATGAGCTGCCGCTTGCCCTTGTGCCAAGTGACGAGCGCGGGCGTCAACATATTGTATGTAAGTATATAATCTCTGAATAATAAAGAAGTGTAAAGATTGTGGAATGCTGGGTGCGCTCACTAACCTCGATCCTCTTGAGCTGCCGCTTGCCCTTGTGCCAAGTGACGAGCGCGGGCGTCAACATATTGTATGTAAGTATATAATCTCTGAATAATAAAGAAGTGTAAAGATTGTGGAATGCTGGGTGCGCTCACTAACCTCGATCCTCATGAGCTGCCGCTTGCCCTTGTGCCAAGTGACGAGCGCGGGCGTCAACATATTGTATGTAAGTATATAATCTCTGAATAATAAAGAAGTGTAAAGATTGTGGAATGCTGGGTGCGCTCACTAACCTCGATCCTCTTGAGCTGCCGCTTGCCCTTGTGCCAAGTGACGAGCGCGGGCGTCAACATATTGTATGTAAGTATATAATCTCTGAATAATAAAGAAGTGTAAAGATTGTGGAATGCTGGGTGCGCTCACTAACCTCGATCCTCTTGAGCTGCCGCTTGCCCTTGTGCCAAGTGACGAGCGCGGGCGTCAACATATTGTATGTAAGTATATAATCTCTGAATAATAAAGAAGTGTAAAGAAATTGCCTGCATGCGGCCGGCCGTGTCCACCAGCACCACGTCCTTGCCTGGTCAATGATCACATTGTATCAACATTAGTGTCACCTTGATGAGCTTGGCCAGTGCCCGCATGAGCGGCTCGTTGTCCTGCATGCGGCCGGCCGTGTCCACCAGCACCACGTCCGTGCGCGTGTCGGCCGCGTGCTTGATGGCCTCCAGCGCGATGCCGGCCGCGTCCTTGCCTGGGGATTTATCACATTTTTATTTTACTCAAAAATGCATGTAATGTGGTCATTATTTTGATAACCTTGTTTGAGCAAAGTCGACCTTGGCGTTCTGTTTTCAAATAGCGGCCGACAAAGTTTTGCTGGCCGCTCTAACAGGCCGGCTAAACATTGCCGGCCGCTATTTTGACGTTTCAACATTTTAAAAATCGAATGCAATAGTACATTACTGCCGCGGTCTATAATGAGTACTTTGCTGGTCGCGCTGATGATGGCCGAGAGCACAGCGTAGCGCAGCTCCAGGCCGACACAGCGCGGTCAGCGTGCAGCACTTGGTGGACGAGCTGAGATGTCGGCCGAGACCGGAGGTCGAGGCCGACACAGCGAGGACAGCAAGGCCGCAACGATGGCCAAGCTGGAAGGCCTAGAGCGTAGCTACGCTAGCTCGAGGCAATCATAGCGTGACCAGCGAAGCAGTCATTGTGGGCCAAGGCTTGTATAGTGCTTTACTCAAAAATGCAAGTATCTAATCTAAATAAAACCAAGTAATTTGAATAAATATATATTAATTATCTAGAAATTTAATTAAAATGACAATTATGAAAAGTATACAGTTACTAAAATTCAACACCGACTTTCCCGGTTTGATATTACTAACAGTTTGCGATAATTCTGTGTGACTGCTGTATTATTTCTTCATTTAGCACTTCATTTATTTCATCATTTTATGCTTTATCAGAACCATGCACTTTAACATTGAATAGGTATTCCAGAGAGACGAAGGCTTTATTTTGTTAGAAAGATCATTGAAATACGCAAGAAAAACAATTTTCGGATAAGTAAATATTTAGATTTCCTACTGATTTTCCACTGCACAAATTTTTCATATGCAAGCTTATATTTTTTCTTTGAGTTTCGCGGTATCAAATTTTCAACCACTAATTTAGCTTCATCTTTTATGTCTGGCGGTGTTAAACACATTGAATCGGAAGAATTTTCGCTTTCAGAGTAATTTTTATCAAAAAAGTCACTAAATAAAAATAAAATTTTCGCTGAACCGCACTTTTGTTAGTACTTCTTTGGTTTTTTTAAGCAATGGTAGTTAGAACTATACAGCCAAATATGGAATAAAATCTTTTTTACCTATCTCTATACAAACAGCTGTGTTTTAAATAAAATCTTTTTGCATTCTATTTTCAAAACGTTGAAACGTCAAAATAGCGGCCGGCAATGTTTTGCCGGCCTGTTAGAGCGGCCAGCAAAACTTTGTCGGCCGCTATTTGAAAACAGAACGGCAAGGTCGACTTTGCTCAAACAAGGTTGTCAAAATAATGACCACATTACATGCATTTTTGAGTAAAGTTCTTTATCTATCTAAATTTCAAGTATTAATTGATGGCATATTTGTGTCTAGGTGAACGGCGTGGGTAAATCCACGAACCTAGCGAAGATCTGCTTCTGGCTGATCGAGAACGACATGTCAGTTCTGATCGCGGCCTGCGACACGTTCCGCGCCGGCGCCGTGGAGCAGCTGCGGACTCACACGAGACATCTCAATGCTTTGCATCCGCCCGGGAGACATGGAGGACGCAATATGGTCACGCTTTATGAGAAGGGATACGGTTAGTGAAGAAATAGTACATTACTATAGAGGCCGGGAAGTTAAGGATTGCTGAACTAGTCGAGTTTTTAATTTGACAATAATTACGAGTTCGGCAATCCCCATTCCCTCCCGCCGACGTATGTGTGGATAATCCTAAAAATATTATTTACAATTGAAATCGTACGATGGGACGAGTATACTAGCCAAAAAATGTTTGCTATAAGATTATTTTTTAAATTTAAATAATTGATGTAAAATGTAATGGGCGATATTTCGAGACCAAAATTTGAAAAAAAAAAATAGGTTTCAGATGACTTGGCGTGTCAAAAAATATCAATATTGTGTTCAAATTGTGAAGTGATTGTTTTCTGCCTCTTTTGACGTTGTATTTTCTCGTTGACAAGAAAATGCGCAAGTTTTTTTTATAGGATTTTTATATGATCTAAAAATATCGACCAATACTCATTAAAATAGGTATATAGAAAAAAAATCACACGCACTTATAGTACATTACTTCCGCGGCCTATAATGAGTACTTTGCTGGTCGCGCTGATGATGGCCGAGAGCGCAGCTCCAGGCCGACACAGCGCGGTCAGCGTGCAGCACTTGATGGACGAGCTGAGATGTCGGCCGAGACCGGAGGTCGAGGCCGACACAGCGAGGACAGCAAGGGCTGCAACGATGGCCAAGCTGGGAGGCCTAGAGCGTAGCTAGGCTAGCGCGAGGCAATCATAGCGTGACCAGCGAAGCAGTCATTGTGGGCCAAGGCTTGTATAGTGCTTTACTCAAAAATGCAAGTACCAAATCTAAATAAAACCAGCAAGTAATTTAAATAAAAATATATTAATTAACTAGAAATTTAATTAAAATGACAATTATGAAAAGTACAGTTACTAAAATTCAACACCGACTTTCCCGGATTGATGCACAAATTTTTCATATGCAAGCTTATATTTTGTCCTTTGGGTTTTGCGGTATCCAATTTTCAACCACTAATTTACGAGTAGCTTCATCTTTAATGTCTGGCGGTGTTAAACACATTGAATCGGAAGAATTTTCGCTTTGAGCTCATTTTTAGCCAAAAAGTCACGAAATAAAAACAAAATTTTCGCTGAACCGCGCTTTTGTTACTTCTTTGTTTTTTTTTAAGCAATGGTAGTTGGAACTATACAGCCAAATATGGAATAAAATCTTTCTGTACCTATGTCTATGCTATCACTATAAAATACAAACAGCTGTGTTTTAAGGTGAAAGCCAAGCTTTGACCGTCCATACATTTTGTTCTACAGCAATGCTCTAAACTTCGTTAATGATTCTCATAATAAAGTCGAATTTCCGATTCTTATGAAGTAATTGTGCTCTCATGTTGAATTTAACATAATAATGTATAATAATTTACGAGAAAAACGGCATTTAAAATACGACAAAAAAATGAGATTCTTGTTGATGTGTGCGTAATATTTTGTGACATTTAGGGGCGACGTCTAGCAGATTTATTACAAACTACTGACTACTACTGTTTATTTAAAAGCACTTTGAGACCTAAATGCGAAAAACAAAAGAAAATTATATAATGCTAAAAAATTATAAAATAGCAAAATTCAATATTAAATTCAATTTAGGGTTCAATACGTATTTTTATGAAAGATATTTTATGGTAAAATTTAAATTTGATTATTGGGACTTTTGGATATAAATACAGGCTATCTATGCAGGCTATCCAGGACCTATCCCCTGGACATCTGGATGTGAAGAACTGGACTTTATGTCCTGCTGTCCAGGTTTTCGTATCCAAATGACCAGACTCCCACGTCTTCAAATTCATATGTAGGAGATGATCTCATGGACATCTGGAAATGAAGACCTGGGCATGTGGAGCTGAAGAACATCACAAGGTGATGTCCAGGTCTTCCTTTCCAGATGTCCATGAGATCATCTCCTAAAGCTTTGGTCTTCATATTCAGCTGTCCAGCATTTCATATGCACATGACCAGACACCCAGGTCTTCACATCCAGATGTCAAGATGTCATATTCAGTTATCCCTGTCTTCATATCCAAAAGTCCCAGTTATCAAATTTAAATTTCACCATAAAAATTTTTTTTCATAAAAATTCGTACTGAACCCTTGATTTATTATTACAAGCTTGCCATTACGTATATGACTGGATTGGAAATATTTGTGCAAATTCATCTCAGGCAGAAATCCAGCCAGCTCGCTTGCGTGTCGTTGCCGTTCTGTGCGAGGTAAAAAGATGCCAACGCTGCTTTTTTTAAACCCAAAACATTGACATTGACGTATGATAAAACAGGATAAAACAATAAAAGATATTTCTTTCTATTCATAAGAGTTCGTTCTGAAACTAAAACAATTTATTTTTGCAAATACATTTATCAAAATAAATTATAGTAGGTCTAGGTAGGTATTATACACGTATTCATTAACAAAAAAGAAAGTATAGTAAGTGTGCATACATTTATATTTAGTTTTAAAGTAAACAAATATTACTGATAAATTATTTTTTAGTTTTTAGTTTGAATTTCACAACATATTTTCTGAACGTCTTATTTAATCCTATAACTTCTAGGGCACGAATTATCGATACTTTGAGTTATCGATAGGTATTGGCTCTGTGATATATTTTAATTTTTTTTTTCGATTTTCTTCATTTTATTTAAATAAGTACTTATTACTTTCATGATTTAAATACATTTTATTGAAAGTGTGATTAAGTATGTATTGACCGTTGGCAGTGCGGAAGCTAATTGATCAGCTTCGGATAAGTATTAACAAATTATCAATTAAAATGTAACTAAAGGTACCTGTGTATTACTTTCGTCACTTTATGCATAAAATACGCATTGTTATTTGCAGATTTATTTTTGCATATTTAAAAACGATATTAATTTATATCAATAATAAAAGATATCGATATTCGTGGTGGTATCGATATAAGTCTACACTACATAAGTACATATCTATCTATCTCGGACGCCGCCGCCGAATAATTATGTGGCAGGAAATGCACAGCACAAGTGTTTCTTTATACAATAATTCTGTAATACAAATACAAAAAAGTTTGTCGTGATGGACAATTTATCATCATCATCATCCATCATTCCAAGCAATGAAGGAGTCATCGTGCACAGAATAATGACTGCAATATTTAACAATTTATGTGGGAAAGGAATAACTATAATCTTTTTTTGTTTTCTTTAATAAATTAAAGTTCGGAAAAGATTATTTCATTACTAAAAATAAAAGTCAACAATATGTAGGTATACCATTTAGTTTTATTTAAAGAAATTACATTATGACCATGACGTCTGCGGTGGTATTTCCTGCTACCAGTCATGGTATCAAGTTAGATTGATTTTTGAAAATGGGTGTTCGAACTATTGATAGATTGTGTTGGGAATCTAAGAGGTGGTGAAATTCAAACTGCTGAAACTATTGGTAGATAGGTATTTGCATAATATTGTTCGTGAACTAATTAAATTACAGTTTATTCTTCTTCTTGTAGTGCCTCTCCGTTACTGGAGGCCGGCCGTCAGTTTCGCAAACTCTTCTCTGTTCGCCGCTATGCGAAACGGCTCCTCAACCCTGGTGACTCTGGTCCACTCGATATTACTCATTCATGATTTTTTGCGTCTTTCAGCACGTCTCTTGCCTTCTATTTTGCCCATCATAATAAGTTGAAGCAGCTGATATCTGTCGTGTCGTAAAACGTGTCCCAAATATTTAACTTTGCGCTTTTTGACAGTTTGCAACAGTCTAGACATTGCAACGCGCTGGAGAGCTGACTTTCTGAATCCAACTGATACGAACTTGAACTATTCTTATAAATATATTTTTTTGCTTTCTTACAAAATATGACAATGACAAGAAGTAATTATAGGTTATTTTTTGCTCTTTGTATTTTTTAAATTTATTTTTCTTTTTTCTTATGCTGCCAGCCAGTCCGATTGGCATTATTGTAGTTAGACACTCTTTTAAAACAAGTGCCATCTAGTAGCGTATTTTTAAATTTATAACAATGCTTTGCGCCATATTTAATGTCATTTTGAAAGCTCTCGTCGTAGTGTGAGTGAATGTAGAGATACGAAGATTCATGGCATTCTATTCTAAAGCTTTTTTATCATTATGTTGACTGAAATATAATCGTAGGCCATAAAATAAATAAAAGAGTATGTTTACCGCTTGCCAATTCAAAATGTTTGCCCATAAGTACTGTAACAACGCAAAAAAAAAAACGGAAAATGTTGCTATCAACGCCATCCAGCGGGAATTGTTTAATGAACAGCCCTTCTCTTTAACCTTTTTACTCAAAAATGCATGTAATGTGGTCATTATTTTGACAACCTTGTTTGAGCAAAGTCGACCTTGCCGTTCTGTTTTCAAATAGCGGCCGACAAAGTTTTGCTGGCCGCTCTAACAGGCCGGCAAAACATTGCCGGCCGCTATTTTGACGTTTCAACGTTTTGAAAATCGAATGCAAAAAGATTTTATTTAAAACACAGCTGTTTGTATAGAGATAGGTAAAAAAGATTTTATTCCATATTTGGCTGTATAGTTCTAACTACCATTGCTTAAAAAAACCAAAGAAGTAATAAAAGTGCGGTTCGGCGAAAATTTTATTTTTATTTAGTGACTTTTTTGATAAAAATGACTCTGAAAGAGAAAATTCTTCCGATTCAATGTGTTTAACACCGCCAGACATAAAAGATGAAGCTAAATTAGTGGTTGAAAATTTGATAACGCGAAACTCAAAGGAAAAATATAAGCTTGCATATGAAAAATTTTTGCAGTGGAAAATCAGTAGGAAATCTAAATATTTATCCGAAAATGTTTTTCTTGCGTATTTCAATGATCTTTCTAACAAAATAAAGCCTTCGTCTCTCTGGAATACCTATTCAATGTTAAAGTGCATGGTTCTGATAAAGCATAAAATGATGAAATAAATGAAGTGCTAAATGAAGAAATAATATGTACAGCAGTCACACAGAATTATCGCAAACTGTTAGTAATATCAAACCGGGAAAGTCGGTGTTGAATTTTAGTAACTGGATACTTTTCATAATTGTCATTTTAATTAAATTTCTAGATAATTAATATATATTTATTCAAATTACTTGGTTTTATTTAGATTAGATACTTGCATTTTTGAGTAAAGCACTATACAAGCCTTGGCCCACAATGACTGCTTCGCTGGTCACGCTATGATTGCCTCGCGCTAGCCTAGCTACGCTCTAGGCCTTCCAGCTTGGCCATCGTTGCAGCCCTTGCTGTCCTCGCTGTAAAGGCCTCGACCTACGGTCGTCGTGTCGGCCTGGAGCTACGCTACGCTGCGCTCTCGGCCATCATCAGCGCGACCAGCAAAGTACTCATTATAGACCGCGGCAGTATTGTACTATTGCATTCGATTTTTAAAATGTTGAAACGTCAAAATAGCGGCCGGCAATGTTTAGCCGGCCTGTTAGAGCGGCCAGCAAAACTTTGTCGGCCGCTATTTGAAAACAGAACGCCAAGGTCGACTTTGCTCAAACAAGGTTATCAAAATAATGACCACATTACATGCATTTTTGAGTAAAATAAAAATGTGATAAATCCCCAGGCAAGGACGCGGCCGGCATCGCGCTGGAGGCCATCAAGCACGCGGCCGACACGCGCACGGACGTGGTGCTGGTGGACACGGCCGGCCGCATGCAGGACAACGAGCCGCTCATGCGGGCACTGGCCAAGCTCATCAAGGTACAATAAATGGTCGTTTGCCGCCCTATGTTATAAAATAGTACATTGTTGCCCTAGGGTTGAAAGTAACTTATTTAGTCCCGAGACGGGCAATAGTTCGAGGGACTAGATAAGTCTTTAACCCGAGGTTAACACTACAAATAAAACATGTCAGTAGAAAACGATACACACCTACTTTCTGAGTATGAGTAATGAAAAACATATTGATTATCAACAAATTTTACCTGAACAGGCACTTTTTTCCAATATTCTGAAGAAAAATAACACTAAGTTTTAACCAAAGAGTATGTAAAACAAGCGTTTTAAGAGACGGGAGTGCCATATAAAAAGCGTGAACTTGTATTAGTATGAAACGCAAGCGAAAACTATCTTGCTAATATTCAAAATTCGCCTCCGTTTCATATCGTCGTCGTCGATCGTTTTTTTACTTTGAGATATGCGCCAGGGTGGTATTAGCCATTGACCATTGTTTAAAAGAAACACCGAATAAGGGTTCCATTTTTACCTTTCTAGGTACCTACGGAACCCTAACAACGCAAGTTAAAGTTGGCCAAGCATTATGGCCATCACAACCGCGCGCAATCGATCGCGGTGTAAGCGCTACGACAAAATTGTATATTGCCGCACTGCTCACACACCGCGATCATTTTCAAATATTAAACACAAACTGTTCGAGCAAAGAAAGGAAGATACATAATTATATTATTCCTAAACAGGTCAACGAACCAGACATGGTGCTATTCGTCGGAGAAGCGTTAGTCGGCAACGAGGCCGTTGACCAACTGGTGAAATTCAACCAGGCACTAGCAGACCACAGCTCTTCTAACAATCCGCATGTCATCGACGGCATAGTGCTAACGAAGTTCGATACGATCGACGATAAAGTTGGCGCGGCCATATCGATGACGTACATCACTGGCCAGCCCATAGTGTTCGTCGGTACCGGACAAACTTATACTGATTTGAAAGCGCTCAATGCTAACGCCGTGGTCCATGCCTTGATGAAGTAAAATTATGAAGTAAAGTATGCAAATTATATTGTTTATGCCATGTTGTTTTTATTATAACTTTACACGTGCCACCCGGAAAATTTTATTAAATGATAGTTAAAACCGCTTCAAAATCCATTGCGTCGTCTACAAGATCTAAACGTACCGACACGCAAAAGCGACTTATTGTATACTATGTGTTTATCTTTCTGAGACCTATGTAATTTTATGTAAAAACTTACCCTAATTCTTTGCTCTATGATATTCATTTTCATAATGTGCTAGTCTATGGTTCATCAAAGCTAAGCTGTATTTGTTTCCGACTTATTGATTGAATGTGGCATGGCATATATAATATTATAATTGTATTTCTCCTGTATTGTATTTTATTTAACATGTTATTACTGTTAGTATCTATTACTTCTATTATCTACTTATTATATATTATTAATTGTTAAAGTCAAACTTTATTTGCAATAAATGTGGTAATTTACGACTTCTATGACTTTGCAATACAATACAACGAAATACAATATTAACAAATATTTAGGAATTTCGTAAAGTTTTATTGGATCGTCCTTACTATGTTATAATCATGCTTATTTTTTAACAGAATTTTTTCTATGTCCGTAGCGACATTCAACTGTTGTAATTATCAGTTATTATTTCTCTAAATAAATGTTATTTTATTACAAATGGTTTTTATTCGGGTGTAAAACTACAGGGATTAGGTTTTCCAAAAAAATAGTTTCTTAATTTTTATTGGATGTGATTGTGTCGTGTCGTATAAGTTATGTTTAATTGCACGTTATATTCGTAATTTTCTACTAAAATAAATTCTAAACCATGCAAAAAGAAATATGAGGGCACCGTATTAGCAAAAATATTTTTTATTATCAAATTTTTGGCAAAACAAGATAACAATGTCTGAAAATCATAAGATTGCTTTTTAATTTTCATTCGTGTCTACAATGTCTACATTTTTGGGTGCGAAGAAAAAAATTAAAATGGAAAAACTGCAAGTTTATTACCCATCTCTCACCCACCAAGTTTTTAAGAAAGTCTACCTTTTTCCTACTTATTTACTTCTGTGTCGTCTTGCAACGACCAAATTGTGCCTTTTTTCCATTCAATCATATTGAGTGGTTGACGCTTTTAAATACATATTATCACTGCCCGACTTTGCCTGGCCGCATTATACAAATATATCGCTTTTTATACAATAAGTACAATATATTCATAAGAATACTTGTCCTTGTTAAATAATTTGATATGTATTTTAATTAAAGATTAAAAACATACGTTAACTTTAATAATTTTATCATGATTGTTTCATATTGTTAATTCCACTTGTATTCTACTCCAGCAGACATGATTTTATATCATCAATAAATTGCGAATTAAAATTTAACTCATTCTTTTATTACATCCTAAGTGCGATCACCACACAATGTTATTTGTTCTATATTGTTTTCACAGCACACATAATATGAGGTTAGAAAGTCGATGCATTTTGCTCTGAGGACCACTCTTAAGAGTGTATCACGTCCGCGCGCCCGACCGAGTTTAGGTATTTGATAGACCTCAGCTGGCTGTGTGCAAGTCACACGCACACATCGACGTGAGATTGCCGCCAACCCGAAGTAATAAGTGACAGGGATCCGACATAGGATTTGTTGGTACCTATATAATTTTTTTTTCTTGTTTTATGGTAATGAATAGGTACTAAAAATAAAATTACGACCATTTTCCTATATAAAAAATACTTGGCGCGACTTGGCAGTAAAATGGACACGAATGCCGCTACAGAAAATAGCATGACCGTCGTGCCAGGATGCTAAGATGTTAAACATCTGCCTGGCATCCCATGAAGGCCAATTTTTCGGGATGAGGTTTACAAAAATAGTATTTTTGGATCCAAGATGGCGGACAACTTTTTTTTAATTTTGCAATATGGGTATCATTTTATAAGTGTTTCAGTGCGCTGATTACGAAAATAACATTTATTTTGAGATCCAAGATGGCGGACATTTTTTTTTTCAAGTTTACAATATGGGTATGGTTATATAGGTGTTTCGGTGCGCTGATGACAAAAATAACATTTATTTTGAGATCCAAGATGGCGGACAACTTTTTTTTCAAGTTTACAATATGGGTATGGTTATATAGGTATTTCGGTGCGCTGATGACAAAAATAACATTTATTTTGAGATCCAAGATGGCGGACAACTTTTTTTTCAAGTTTACAATATGGGTATGGTTATATAGGTATTTCGGTGCGCTGATGACAAAAATAACATTTATTTTGAGATCCAAGATGGCGGACATTTTTTTTTTCAATTTTGCAATGTGGTTAACATGTTGTAGGTTTTTCGGTGCGCTAATGACAAAAATAACATTTATTTTGAGATCCAAGATGGCGGGCAGTTTTTTTTTCAAGTTTACAATATGGGTATGGTTATATAGGTTTTTGGGGACGCTGATGACGAAAATAACATTTATTTTGAGATCCAAGACGGAGGACAGTTTTTTATTTTATTTTACAATATGGGTATCGTTTTATAGGTTTTTGGGGACGCTGATGACGAAAATAACATTTATTTTGGAATCCAAGATGGCGGACAACTTTTTTCACGTTTACAATATGGGTATGGTTATATAGGTATTTCGGTGCGCTGATGACAAAAATAACATTTATTTTGAGATCCAAGATGGCGGACAACTTTTTTTCAAGTTTACAATATGGGTATGGTTATATAGGTATTTCGGTGCGCTGATGACAAAAATAACATTTATTTTGAGATCCAAGATGGAGGACAGTTTTTTATTTTATTTTACAATATGGGTATCGTTTTATGGGTTTTCGGGGACGCTGATCTTAAAATAAATGTTATTTTGGTCATCAGCGTCCCAGAAAACCCATAAAACGATACCCATATTGGAAAATAAAATAAATAACTGTCCTCCATCTTGGATCTTAAAATAAATGTTATTTTCGTCATCAGCGTCCCCAAAAACCTATAAAACGATACCCATATTGTAAAATAAAATAAAAAACTGTCCTCCATCTTGGATCTCAAAATAAATGTTATTTTCGTCATCAGCGTCCCCAAAAACCTATATAACCATACCCATATTGTAAACTTAAAAAAAAAACTGCCCGCCATCTTGGATCTCAAAATAAATGTTATTTTTGTCATTAGCGCACCGAAAAACCTACAATATGTTAACCATATTGCAAAATTGAAAAAAATGTCCGCCATCTTGGATCTTAAAATAAATGTTATTTTTGTCATCAGCGCACCGAAATACCTATATAACCATACCCATATTGTAATCTTGAAAAAAAAGTTGTCCGCCATCTTGGATCTCAAAATAAATGTTATTTTTGTCATCAGCGCACCGAAATACCTATATAACCATACCCATATTGTAAACTTGAAAAAAAAGTTGTCCGCCATCTTGGATCTCAAAATAAATGTTATTTTTGTCATCAGCGCACCGAAATACCTATATAACCGTACCCATATTGTAAACGTGAAAAAAAAGTTGTCCGCCATCTTGGATTCCAAAATAAATGTTATTTTCGTAATCAGCGCACTGAAAAACTTATGAAACGATATACATATCGCAAAATTAAAAAAAAAGTTGTCCGCCATCTTGGATCTTGATTTAGATTTATTTTGATTTTTATGATTTCGATTTATTACGATTTCTATGATTGCGATTTATTACGATTTCTATTTCATCAAAAATTGTCGGCCATCATTCATGAGTATGAAAATGGTATCTATATAAATTTTAAAAAGATTAAAAGTAATATATATGTAACTCTGATCTACATTACTCTCTGCTGTCTGTGAATACATGAACACGCGAAAATTAAATGCCTCCCGCGCAGCAGAGCGACGTGGATTCCCCTTGACTCTTACCGGCAGACTGATTTTTTGTAGGCTTGGAACTCGTATATATTGAGCGATGGCATTGCCATACAAAAAATGTATGGGGAATTTCTTAGTGAATTGTTACGATATATAATATTTTTTTCGAGTTATTTTTCAAAAATCTAAAACGAGCAACTTGTAGCTAGTTTAATAAACTCGCGATTTAACATTATGTAGAAATTATAATTTGTGTTTTACATAATGATTTCGTTAAAGCCGTGAACCTTGTTTTTCGTATTTTTCGTGTTTTCTGGAAGGTATTTACGCAAAAATAAAAGGCAAAATATTTTTATCTGTCTCGTATAAGTAGTAGCAGTTATTTGAGAAGCCTATAGTACTATTTTTATTATCAATAATGATTTA
The DNA here is from genome assembly GCA_018467065.1 of Ephestia elutella. Taxonomy (NCBI): domain Eukaryota; kingdom Metazoa; phylum Arthropoda; class Insecta; order Lepidoptera; family Pyralidae; genus Ephestia; species Ephestia elutella. Next base: position 13,788,597 of record CM031581.1, read on the forward strand.
GTTTTGGCACCAGGGTCAATTCAGTAACGCCTGTTTTGGCTAAAAACGTGTGATGCAGGCTTAATTCATGGAGGTCAGGTTGGCCAACTTGCGACAGTTATAGCATGGATTAGGATAGAGGTCACAATGAATTAAAATAGAAATTATGTTAGAAGAGCGCCATTCTAAGCTCTTTGACGACTAAACATATGACTAGGAACCGGCATTCATTAATGTTCCACACTAAACAATTATCTCAATTTATTAGCGCCTAATACTTTTTGCGACCTTTAAATTAAAACATCCTAATTACCGCGGATTGCCCTCACCACACATTTGGCAGCATTTCTAGTGAATGGGTCAGAGTAACTTGATGGCTTAGACTGTGTAGTGAATTTAAAAAAAAATGGAGAAGTTATATAAAGATACGAAGGAAGTTATCATTGGTTTCCGGTTGGATTATTGCTGTTGGTTCGCTCCAATCGGGGTTGGAATATACATAATAGGGTGGTTGAATATCATTGCCGACGTAAGTTTTGTATACGTAAGTATATGTTACATGCATGATGAATAGTTTAAAATTGACGACCTCCATGGCCTTACGGTCATCGCGCCGGACTGTCACACCGGAGGTCCCGGGTTCGATCCCCGGTCGGGTCAAGATAGAAAATGACCTGTTTCAGATTGACCTGGGTCTTGGATGTTTATTTTTACATGTATTTGTTATATAAAATATAGTATCGTTGAGTTAGTATCCTATAACACAAGATTCAAACTTAATTTGGGGCTAACTAAATCTGCGTGATTTCCGTATATATTTGAAATACCTACACAATACACTGCAATATGTACCGGCAGGTTTGTAATGAAAGTACTATTCAATTGCACTTTCTGATCCTAATCCAATGGCACAAGTGTAGTTATGTTTGCATCATCAATGGATTTGGCATATAGGGCAATGTGACGACATCAGTAGGCAGCTATGTATCTAAAAAAAATACTTACAAGGCCCAAAACCCTGAAAGCATAGGCGGAAAAAATATTTCATAATTTTCGAATTTTTTTCACTGAGCTCCATATTACGATGATATTTAAAAAACAAAACTAAAGGTTTTTTAGGATGTCGATTCTGATAACAAGTCGTAGTCGTGTCTCAATTGATATTCGATAGTCGGACTTTTTTGATAAAGTGCAAAAATTTAGGACACTATTGAAAAACCATTGAGATACGATTATGAATTAATGTTAGCAAAATCGACACCCACCCATGTAATGATCGATGTTCACAGATAGTATCCATAGTAGGAACAACCAATGGCTCCCTGTCGCCAATAATCCTGAAGGTACAGGAAACTATGCTTGAAGATCTGGAATCGAAGTTGATGCCTCTGATAGCGTATCTAACGGAGATGTGTTTTACAGTCGTGCTTCTCTGTGGCATGTATCGGGTGAGTGAGACGACTATCGTCACTCCATTAACGCGTGAAAGAGATAGACAGTTAATGACTTACTTGACTTATGGAGTTTATATAGTACTAGCCGCGCTCCGAGGCTTCGCTCCCGTGGGAATTTCGAGACAAAAAGTATATAGATACCCTTATGTGCTATTCCCGGTATTTTTCTACCCGTATATCAAATTTCATCGAAATCCGTCCAGTAATTTTGCGTGATTGAGTAACAAACATCCTCACAAATTCACATTCAAACTTTCGCATTTATAATATTAGTAGGATTTGCTAATGGCCCCCAGGTGGGGCAGAGGGCGTCCATATTGCTTCTCCATCGAGATCTGTCCGCATTTGAAGTTACAAGATTGCCCAAAAAAAAATGTTGTCCGTGAGCCCATCCTTGAATTACCTAGGTCATATGACATTACGATGAAATGCATGGCACAAGGCCAAAGTTATGCTGACCGAAAATCAGAAGAAAACATCGCACTGAAAATTGGCAGGAAGTTTGAGAAACCCTACCATAGGCTACATATTATCCCGAATTTCCTTCAAAAGTGGAGCCCCGAGGCGCAGTTAGTAATACAATTGAAGCAGTCACCTAGCCTATTAATCTTATATTCTGTTTCAGAAAGACGCAGTCCTACTAACTATGCACATATACTACACTATTGCGACGATGATAACAGAATTCCTGCTGTATTCGATAGTCTTCGTGAAACTGGACGTGCTCATAATAATAGGGATTATATTCAGCTTCCGTAAGTACCACGATCCTTACCACCGTTATATTTTCTATATATGTTTTTTTATGGATGTTTTTTAAATCATTGGCATCCTTTCTACTGTGAACATGATAACTGAATGATACTCTCATGAACATGAGCAACTTTTTGCATGGGACCGACTCAATCCGATGGAAAAAAAATCTGCTGTTCCATACTATTTTCCAATACCTAGACTCACCCGAAATGTATGGAACAGCAGATTTTTTTTCCATCGGATTGAGTCGGTCCCATACAAAAAGTTGCTCATGTTCATGAGTACTTTCACCAGTAGAAAGGATGCCAATGATTTAATTATTAAAAAATAAAAAACACGACTGACAACTCACATAGCCTATGTCACTCGGGGGAATGCAAGGAATCTAACAATACCTCTCACATCAAAATCTGTTAAGCAGTTGAGGACTTATGGTGGAATAAAGAAACTTACATACATACATACATGAACCCTGAAAACATAACACTCCTTTTTTGGTCAGTCGTGTAAAAAACTCCCTGTATTATACTATATATAGATTGTAGCCCCGTTAAAAGAATAATGCCATCACTTCACCCTCTGATATCAATCAGAAAAATACAGTAAATTTTTTTTTTCTGAAAGATTCAAAACACGACGGGCGTTCAATCTAATTTGCTTAATTCCAGTACTGCAATTCTACACGATATTACTAGTAAGGAGTTACATAGTAAAAATAAAAGCAAGACAGGAGACCAACGGGCTAGTTCACTACAGCGCCGCCGATCAGTCAATAAAGGAGATTATCACAAAAGTGGATGTGGAAAGTCCGTCCCCCGCCCCCCTCCCACTGGGGGTTCCCCCGTCCCCCCTCCCCGAAGGTTCCGAAGCCCAGGAGGGTGTATCTCCACTGAAGGACCATCATGAAACGAAGCTCGAAACTGTGCAAGAAGACCCAAAAGAATCTACTTCGGAAAAGGAAGATACGAAGGAATCGACCAATGTTTGAATTTTGTGGAGTTGTATTGATATTGTCATAATATATGGATATTTATTATGTGCCAGTTATAATAAAAATATTAAAATACCTTTTATTTTACATTTGATTTGGCAGAGAATAAATATTCCTTCAAATAAATTGAATAAGCACCAATTTCACGAATTTCAAGTCTAGTACTACCTATTTACATACATACTACATATTATCACGCCTTTTTCCCATGGGCACTGAATTAATTACGTATGCCATGGGGGTAGGCAGAGACTAGCGATTTATTTAGAGAAATAACTAAAACTTAATTTAAGTTTATAGGTAGTGTACTGTTACTTTGTAGAAGCTGATTTTATTCTTATGTTATTAGAATTAAAATACGACAAAATACAACAAATTCTTTAATTGTCATAAAATCACTAGATTACAAAAATATTTTTAATTAACAAATGCAAATAAGAATGTTACCAGATGTGGGCATGGTGTCGTCCATTTCTATGATAAATTATATTATTTAGGTAAAAAAAAAAAAACAAAAAATGTTATGCGATATTACCAGTTTATATGAGAGTTTTACGGAAATCAGCTAACACGTATTTTACATCATATCTGTATTCATTTCTATGATTTACTTATGTACCTTCATTTAATGTTTGAAAAATTTTGGGTGAACTCACATTGATTTTGACACCTATGTATTAATATAATAAAAATTATATCAATTTAACAATTTTATACGAGTTTATATGTTAACACTGAATTTTACGGACAAAAACCAACCTGTATTTTACATCACATCTGTTGAGTGAGCTATGTGAATGAACATGTCATTGAGATTCTGACATTCATAGAGCTCATTTGTTGTAAGTATTTAACAACATTCATAATAATATATTTAGAATATCAATATGCAGGAACTACGATATAAAGTATAAAGTTTTCTGAGTAAACTTATCAATAGTACAGACATAATATATGGACTATATTTTGTTTTATTGACAACATAATCACAAGCATCACTGGATAGGTGTAAAAAGGTGATATTATAGCTCATGAAAATCAAACATTGAATGATGTCGATGGCTCTCAAACTATACCAAGACCAAAACCTAGGTTTGACGTAACATAAAGCTAGTTCTAACTGGAAACTGGCACGGTCAAAATACACCTAAGTTTAGTGCCTTTAGGCATGAGGTAAAAAAAAAACTAAAACAAAATTATAATAAGTAACAAAAACGATAATCCTTAGTAGAAAAAAGAAACAGCTGTTACTTCTTAGAAGAAACAGCTGCACCTAACATTTGATAGCGCCTAACAGTCTTTACTTTTTTACCCTTAAAATTGATTTAGCTCGAGCTACCATCTATGTATCACATATCAACCATTTATTTACCTAAATTTTAATTCAAAAGTACAATATTGTAAATCAATTAAATTGACAGAATTGTAACAATAGAAATTATAATTATAAAGGAGAGTTACAATATCCTTTTTGCTATATGTACTTAATATAAGGCATGGGACAAGCGGCCGAAATGCATGGATGTAATTTTTGCTAGTATGACATTTTTAAATGGGGTTTTGTTATACAAAGATATCAAAACCACTGATTGTATAATATCAAATCAGTTTATAAAAAGAAAACTGATAATTGGATTGAACAAATCAACATTTGTTTCAAAAACCAAAAATTTATGTCAGAAAATGAAATAAAACAAGCTTATTATTAAAAAATAAAAAACCACGACTGACAACTCACATAGCCTATGTCACTCGGAAGAATGCAAGGAATCTAAAAATACCTCGCACATCATAATCTGTTCAGCCGTTCAGTACTTATGGTGGAATAAAGAAACTTACATACATGAACTCTGACAACATAACACTCCTTTTTTGGTCAGTCATGTAAAAATACTTACTTGGATCACATTTTGTGATTGAAAATTAAATCGTTTATGTATATGTCGCAGTCGGATTGTTTAATCCGCCGTATTACATTACGGCTAGCCGTTTTACAAAACAGCGCCGTTTTGTAATACGTCGGTTCAACGATTAGCCGGATTGAATACAGCTGAATGAAAATCCGCCGAAATGTATTCGGCACCATACGTCCTTCAATACGGCTAGCCGTAATGTAATAAAGCGAGTCATTAGCCGCCACTTTGACAGTTTTTAGTTCAGATTTTTAACACTCGTGGCGCTGCCTGTCGTAACAACAAAGATGGCGTATAACTATGATAATAATTCTTGTTTGCTAAAGAATATCGTACAAAGAAAATCTGATAGCCTTTTCTTATTAACATAGATTTTCATTTAAACAGTTTTATTTTGTAAGTATAATCACCCTACATTCTAAATACTTAGTAGTACGATGCGGCTTAACATGGGCCGCCATATTGGAGAACGTATCGCAGTGACAATCCGGCTAATCGTTGAACCGCCGTATTACAAAACGGCGTTGTTTTGTAAAACGGCTAGCCGTAATGTAATACGGCGGATTATACAATCCGACTGCGACATATACACAACACTTCCACAGGTTGATTTTTGAAACAATATTATAATTATTTAAGCTACTAGCATTTTGAACGACTACTGCAAGGAAGAAAGTCATTATACAAAAGAATTGAATATCTTTTTATTATATAAAAGATGAATTTGCTCTTGACCACAATCTTGCCCGAGGACAGTATGAGGTCTACGATGTAGCGAGCTTACCCAGAAGCAGCCTATTCACTCTGGTTTTGAAAATAGTCAGGTTGTATGTGCTCAGGAACACAGAAGTAGGCAGGGAATTCCATTCCTTCGCTAAAATATCATGCCAGAAGAGCTTTTTCGCTTAAAATATATGTCAATGATATCCGATCCATACAGTTTGTCCGTCTGTCCAGGCCAAAAATATATGAAGTAGAAAAAAATACAAAATTAAGCATTTTAAAGTAAAAAAGTACGCTTACATTTAACTTTGACTGGAATATCGAAGATGGCACATTTACTTGTTTATGTTCATATTCTTGAGGCTGCTGGCGAGACCACGACCTGATTAAAAAAAAATAAAACTTTTTAAAAATTTTGACAAGTTGGCGAGAAATTTTTTTCGTTTTTTTTACTATAGAAGTCACAAGTATTTTAGTAATATTACAGATTTGAAAGAGAAATCTCATATCTAAACTACTAAACGGTTAGACGGAAGGAGGCCTAAAAAATGTTTATTATTTCTCAGGCTGATAGACTACTGTTTTCTTATACATACAGACACTGGCTGGCTATTGCCGCCATGAAGTATACAATAAGTTAATTGTAGTTATAATTTGATATATTTTTTATACAATTTACATTATGTATATCTCTGGATCTATGTGTCTGCAATAAAGATTTATTTATTACAATGTATAGCCTGACCAGGAATATAAAAACCCTCGCTATGTTGCGGAAAAGCAATAGAACTAATTTCTTATACTGGCAACTAATTAAAACACCGATCTGTCATTTATCCTGTCAAAGTTTGACTTTCAAAAAGGGCGGATCCAGTATTTTTATTTTTAGGCAGGGCACCGTTTTCCGTTCTCGAGAATATTTCCGAAATATTTTTGAGGAAGTTTCCGCTTGTTCTTTGAAAATTTCGAGAACGGCACATCACTATGGTGGCTAATATTTTTTTTGGAAATAAACTTGTAAGAAACTATTACTATGTACTAAATTTTGTTATTTTAACAACTCGAATCTTAATATGATATGTACTGTTGGAGTTTGTAGTTGTAGACGTGTAAGTTGAGGAGAGTTTGAGGATGCTGAGCTGCTGACAGGATCTTGAAGTTATGGTAGTTGTTGAGAACTGACGTTAAGTTAAACGCACAGTAAAAATAAGTAAGAGAGTTTGCGGATGCTGAGCTGCTGACAGGATCTTGAAGTTATGGTAGTTGTTGAGAACTGACGTTAAGTTAAACGCACAGTAAAAATAAGTTGGAGTTTATTATAGTTAAAGTTACAAGTTAAGTTATAGTTAAAAGTTGGAGTGACAAAGTTAGAATGTCAAAGTTATAGTGATAAAGTTATAGTGGGAAGAATAATATAAAATAATCATTTAAATATACAGCGCAGCTGATCAGAGCGCTGCGTTAGCAATAACCTACATTGTGCGGTCTTTGACCGTACATGCTCCCGAGGGAGAATAAGAAATAGAAACCAACAACCAGAGAATAAGAAATAGAACCAGACCATAAAGATGTACGGGACACCTTTAACTGCTTGATAAGAGAAAGATGATATTGATAGGAATGATATTTATTGCACGTCTGGAAACTTAGATTTAGAAATGATAAAATGATAGTGCTATTGAGTATACGCGTCCGCGTTGATGTGGCGAAAAACGTAAACTAATTTTACAATTAAAAGAATGATATGCGCGGCGCGGCGATTTGCTGACTATACAAAATAAAAATAGAGAAATGTGTGGTTTGGACCATACATGCTGCGGGCCCAGAGAGATGATGATGTAAAGATGAGCTAAACGCTAATACAAGGTGAAGAACAATTTGCTTAAAATAAAATGATATTGAATTGATTTGTCAAATGATTTAAAATTAAATGACTAATCATCCTTAATTTCACTAAAGTCCAATTTTGTAAAAATGGGGGAGGTTGCTTTGTTAATGACAACGCGAGGAGGGTCCTTTGAAAAACTAACACTGGGACACACATTCGGATACTCTGCTTTTACACTCCCGCACTGTACACTTTCACTGATATTGATGCCGGGGAGAGGGCCGGCACCGACCGTGTCGGCGCGCGGCGCGGTCGCCGAGGCGGCCCGGCGGCGGCGGCGCGCCCGCCAGGCGAGCGCTGCTCCCGCCGCTACTGCTGCTCCCAGGAGTAGATAGATGACGACGTAGTGATGGACGTCATGATACGAAATGGAGTCAATGACAGGTTCTTCCTTTTTGATTTCTTGAATACGATCACCAATTTGTTGAAGCTCCATAGTGAAGTTTGATCGAGTCTCATTGATAGGAATCGGTAATTTTATGATATTGTTTAGAGGAGGGATTTCTAACTTTACGAAATCAGATTGAATATGGAGTTCATTTGATCGTTGTTGGTGAGGATAAACCGTGAATGTATCAGTTTTGATAATACAATTATCACCGAGACTTATTATACCGGCGGCACTCACTTGTTGTGAAGTAACTTGAGATCCACATATGATACGCAAAGTGCAGTGGCCGCAACAGAAGTATAGGTAGTGATTGATAGCAGTCAGCTGATTCCATACGTTAGTACATTCCTGCCTGTTATATTTGCATTGCTTTGTTTCTTGCTCCTTTAGACATAAATTGTTTTCAGAGGTCAATTGATAGATAGGGGTAGATAATTCGCACAAGTATCTATTCGTATCGAAATGAGCACAGTTATGAAGATCATTAATAGACATCGGTAGGTAAGTATCCTTCCGAATATTGATGGCTAGGTGAGTTGAGATGGGAACGATTTCAATCTTGCTGTTATTGTCTTGATGAGGGATAGACAACATACTGAAAATTTCGAAACTGTCTCTGCTGACGAGAGGGATTTTTATTTCAAAGATCAAGTAGTCTGTAGTAACTCTGGCCTTGACTTTCAATAAATGATAAATTTTGGATAAATCGTTGTGTATGTTGTCGATGGGGAGAGATAAGTCTGTTGACAATTGTCCCGAAATGGTATTCAGTTCTTCTCTCAATTGATCAGGGGTGATAAGATGAATGTCGAATTTACCATGGTAGATATCAGCAATAGTGTCCAGGAAACAATTTTGAATGTTTTTCAAGTGAGTGATTAATCCGTTGGCTAAAATTGCTGAAGTAGTAAATTCCATGTGTGATCTTAGCGTCGTGACGATTGATTCTAAATTGTTGATGTGATGATTGACGATTTTGTATTGCTTTTCCATATTGTCTTCCACTCTTTTCAAAAGGTTGTATTCTGCTTCTACTACTGAAGTTTGATTTTTCCACAAGTGCATGACATGTTTTTGGTTTTCCTGAATTAACTTGATGTCCTTGCTATATTGCTCCGCAAAATCTTGATCTAAAATGCCGAATAGACTATTTGCAAGATGTCCTATGCCATTGATAAGCCCTCGGCGCGATCGAGACGAGGCGGCGCCGGCGCCGGCCGCGCCGAAACGCTGATTAATCAACATATCGTTGTAGTACTTGAGCTCCATATAACTGTTATGTAGCTGCATGAGAACTACGTCACACAGGTTCTTTTCTGTTTGGTTTGTACATATGCTGTCGAGATGATCCATATATTTGGTAAATAGATCCGTACTAAGCCAATAGGGATCCATGTTGTAGTACACTATAAGCTTCCAGTCATCGCGTACTAAATACATGTTGGAGATTTTGTCGAAATAAATGCTTTGATTGTTGATTGCAGTATAATTGAATGATGCTTTCGCTGTTGATACGAACATACTCATCAATAATAAGCATAAGGTATAAAAACTAAAGTTCTGTTTCGACGATGATACGTTACTTGACGTTGGCGTAGTGATAACATGAGATGATTTCTCAACTTTTTGCTGAATGGACTTGTTTTCTTCGTCACATAATAATGGTGATAATTTTGTTATGGGCCTTTTGAGAGTGCCTGACTTTGTTTTGAGAGTCACTACCCTAACCAACCCGTCTGCACCCGGATGAAGGTCAATGACCCTGCCCATTGCCCACTTGCCGGAAGGTAAATTAGCGTCATGAATAAGTACAATATCGCCTACTTGCATATTGCGTTGCTGTTTCAGCCATTTTGTACGGGTTGATAATTGTGTTAAATATTCTGTCTTCCAACGTTTCCATATGTCGGAGAATATTTTTTGAGTAGTGCACCAACGAGTGCGTTGGTCAGTCTCAGTCTCAATGATATTCAAAACTGGACCGCTTGCTAGAAAGTGTGATGGAGTAAGGTAGTCCAAGTCATTTGGATCTTCCGTCAATGCTAAGAGGGGTCTAGTGTTTAGACATGCTTCCAGTTGCGTTAAAAGTGTAGTAAACTCTTCGAACGTTAATTTTTGCTCTCCAATAACGCGTTTCATGTGATATTTGAGACTTTTCACTGCACTTTCCCAGAGCCCTCCGGCGCTAGCCCAGGTTCCAGCATTGAAGTGCCAGCTGATTTTCATGCTGCTTAACTAAACTCGTTGTCTACAATGGTGGTGAGATCTAGGTATTCTCGTTGCAGTGTGTTGTTTGCTCCGACGAAATTTGTCCCGTTGTCGCTGTAAACGTGACGCGGTGCTCCACGCCTCGCCGACATGCGACGAAGGGCCGCCAAAAATGCTGATGAAGTTAGATCTGATACTAACTCGAGGTGTACGGCCTTAGTAACCATACACACGAATACTGCTATGTATCCTTTTGATGATAATATTCCTCGACCTTTGCTAGATTTAACGAGAACGAAACCGGTGTAGTCGACTCCAACATTTTCGAATGGACGTGCATGATTAACCCTTGCTTCAGGTAAGTCCCCCATGATTTGGGATTGCAGGATTGGATTGTGTCTCCTACAATTGATACAGGTACGTAAACGTTTCTTTACAGCTCTATTTCCTCCTAGGATCCAGAACTGGTGGCGGAGCCAAGCCTGTGTCAACCTAGCTCCTCCATGATAGGTAAGTATATGTGCATGATCTATTAATAAGTTAGTTACTAAATTGTCGTGAGGAAGGATGTATGGATGAATCATGTCTGGATGAATGTGAGCGTTTTTCAGTCTGCCTCCTACTCTAAGCAAACCATCTTTGTCTAAGAATGGATTTAGAGGGAGTAGTTTGCTTTTTGTATTAATTGATTTATTATTTTTCAGATCCTGAATTTCCTGCGTGAATTCCAGTTCCTGTATGTATCTGATAATTAATAATTTTGATTTCCGTAACTCACTAATAGTAAGATAAGGACACGAACGATTGTTTTGATTTCCTACACGTAATATCCAAGCGAGTACTCGGGTTACGCGCGTCCAGCTGCTATGTTTATTGATAAGACCGCCTATTATGTCATCCGTGGGACTTATGACGTGTTCGGACGTAGTTGTAGTGACGTGTGTTTGTTTTGAATTTTTCAGCTCTTCGTTTGTACTGAAGATTGGGGTTTCTCCTTGATCTGAGAATGATGATAGCCACGACGGTCCGCTCCACCAAATTGGATGCTGTTTAAGTTGTTCGGTAGAGATGCCCCGGGATGCACAATCAGCTGGGTTATCGCCTGATTTGACGTAACGCCAACATTTTGCGGGAATGATTGCTGTTATTTTAATGACTCGGTTGGCTACAAATGGACGCCAGCGTTTGGGATCTGCTTGTAACCATCCTAGGACTGCAGTCGAGTCTGACCAACAGTATTGAGTGATTTCGTAGTCATTAAGGCAAGCTTGCACTTTTTCCATAAGCTTTGATAATAACTCGGCCGCACATAACTCGAGCCGAGGTAGTGACGTATCTTTGTTAGGTGATACGAGCCGTGATTTTGCTGCAACTATAACAATAGAGGGTTCTTGATTTGATTTGATAACTTTACAGTATATGACGCATGCATATGCCTTATTTGATGCATCACAAAAACCATGAAGTTCCAACTGTTGGCCTTGACCCGTTTGAAGCCATCTTGGTACCTTGATAGTGTTGATATTTTCTAAATCTGATTTTATTTTATTCCACTCTTGATTCATAGTTTCTGGTAGGTTATCATCCCAGGTAAGGTTGTCATGGACCCACACTTTTTGGAATAACATTTTGAGCTTGATTGATATTGGAGAAAGCCAGCCGGCAGGATCAAATAGCTTGGAGATATCTGATAACAATTTTCTTTTTGATGTTGTTTGACTCGCTGACGTGTCGATGTTTAATTTAAATTCGAATTGATCATTTTCAGGACACCAGCGCAGGCCTAAGGTTTTTGTTGACTCTTGGTGTTTGAAAGAGTAGGCATCTTGTGTTTTTTGCACTGTACTCATCCCTTCTAAAAGTTCTTGTTTATTAGATGACCACTTTCGCAAGTTGAATCCTCCTAATTTGAGAAGTGCTATCAGATCTACTTGCAGCTGCTTCGTAGAAGTGAGGTCATGACCTCCGCTCAGGACGTCGTCCATGTAGAATTGTTCTTCCAGAACTTTGGCTGCTGGACTGCTGAATTTATGACCCTCATCCGCTGCTAATTGCTTAAGGGTCATCATGGCTAGGAAAGGTGCTGCCTTAGTGCCATATGTGACAGTTGCTAGCTGATATTCTTGTAATTTGTCTCGTGGAGATTCTCTCCAGATGATTTTTTGATAATGCTGATCTTCAATATTGATAAGAATCATCCTATACATCATTTGTATATCTGCTGAAAATGCATATTGATATTTACGCCATTTTAGTATTAATTTTAACAAATCTTGTTGCAAATTTGGGCCACAGTACATGACATCGTTTAAGCTGTATCCACTCGATGTCTTCGAGGCGCCATTGAACACGACGCGTAGTGGGGTACTCGACGAGTCAGGACGGTGAACACCATGGTGTGGGAGAAAATTGCTGAATAATCTACTATTGTCTGAAATGTGCATATGACCTAATTTGATATATTCCGACATAAATGCTCTATAATCGGCTGCTAATTTGGAATTTTTCTGAAATTTCTTTTCGATTTGCAGAAATTGAGCGACAGATTTGGATTTTTGAGTTCCCTAGCTTTTCTTTGGCATCTTCATGCATTGGTAACCGCACGACGTACCGGCCTTCTTCGTTTCTGGTTGTGGTTGATTTATAATGCTGTATACACTTATAATCTTCCTGTGATAATGATGATTCCGGTTGAATGTCTTCAATCGTCCAAAAATTGCTTGAGTTCATCGACGTTGTTTACGACGACGTTACAGTGGAATGATTTGAAGTTACCGCAAAGAATCCAGCCGAGTCGTGTCTGCTGTGCTATTGGTAATGATTCGTTTTCCCTTATGATACCGTTCATGATGATGGAGGCGTATATGTCAGCTCCCAATAACAAATCGATGGGACGACTGATATAGAAATCGGGGTCTGCTAACTGTATGCCTTCTAAGAATTGCCAGGATGGTTTGGGGAATGAACAATTGGGTAAACTAGATATGAGATTACACATGACGAGAACGTCAGTGGAAAATGAATAGTCGCTGTGATTAGAGTGACATGTTATTGTCATAACACCTTTACTTAAGTTTGCGCTAGAACCTATACCGAAAATAGTACCCTTGCAATGTTGACGGGGAAGCCCTAACACCTCCGCGGCCCTAAGAGAGATAAGAGAAACCTGAGAGCCGGGATCGATGAGAGCCCGTAGATTGATAAGAGTCCCGTCTACTGCTTGCACCTTCACGTAGGCTGTTGCTAGGAGAGTTTCATTGATGTCATTTTGGGATACGTGATTTACATTTTGTCGGGGATCCGATTGCTGTTGTTTGATGAAAGCATCGTGGATGAGAGTATTGTGCTGTTCATTACATTCACGACACCTTTTTTCGGACATGCACGCATTACCGTGATGATCGTAAAGGCAATTTATGCAAAGTTTGAATTTCGTAATTATATTGCGACGTTCCGTAGGTTGTAATCCGAGAAACGTGTCGCAATGAAAAATTCCATGCAATTTTTTGCATAGTGGGCATCCTGTTTGTGCCTTTTTGTTCGAAATATGGTTTTTAGTTTGATTACTAAATGATTTCAAATAATTATGTTTTTTGGAATTTGAATTTTCAGGCTGATTTGATGATTTTGGAACCATATTTTCCTGCTTACGTTTTGATACTTCTAATGATGTGAACTTGCTTTCCAGAAAATCGGTGAAATCCTTTAAACTGGGTAAATCTCTGGGATTTTTAAGGGACTCGATGTATTCCTTATGAGTTTCAGGATCGAGTTTTTGAGAAATGAGATGAACCAATAGAGGATCCCATGTTGATATGTCGATACCTAAGTTCTTGATTGCGTTTAAACTTTCGATGGTACTGTCATGAATTTTCTTGATATGTGCAGATGATTGCTGCTGAGAAGTAGGTAAATTGAGAATGATATTGATGTGAGAGCCGAAAATTAATTTGCTGTGATTATATCTGTGGTTCAAAATGTCCCAACAGACTTGATAATTGTCAGAAGTAATTTTCAGATGTTGTACAATTTTTTCGGCTTCTCCCCGAAGTTTACCTTTAAGATATTGTAATTTTTGCGCATTTGAGATTGATCTGTTGTTGTGGATGGCTTCGCAAAAAAGATCTTTGAAGGAAGTCCATTGATGGTAAGACCCATTGAAAGTAGGAATCTCAATTTGAGGGGTTGATTTCTCCCGATGGCAGGTAGACCACATCTTGTTGTTAACTTCTTTCTTGATTTGATTGAATTTCTCTTCATACATGCTGTAGGCTTGATCGTAGTCGGGGTTGTCCTCAAACAATTCACTATCAATCTCCCAGTGGAGCTCGTCAATAGTGGACCATCGTGAGTTGACCGACTTGAGAAAATCTTCTAATTCCCACCTAGCCGTTAAAGAGTCTAGATTGGTTTTGATACTGTGCGAGAAAATGCCCTAAAGTTGCTCTTTTGCTTATGCAACATCTCCTCTAACCTACTGTTATTTCCGCCCGAAACTAGTTTGAATGGTTGTTTGGAGAATGTGAATGATGGAAGTTCTATTGATTGAGAGGTCCCCGGGGTTGTCCCGGAGGGAGTGGCATTGGGTGATAATTGATCAGAAGGGTTGTCTAAAAATTTAGGCAATGCTAAAGGAGTCGCCGGCCTGACCAGCGGCTTAGGATCTTGTGGAATGTACTTTTGAAAGACTGCACGAATTTCATTGCAAAATTGATAAGCTTTTTGATAATGATTTTCAGAAAAGTATACATGAGACTGATCTTCGGACTCACATAACTTGTTGTGATTGGTCTGGAACTCAATCCAGTATGCTTCCAGTGTCTCCAGACGCTTTTTGATATATGGAACAGTCTTGCGATCTGCCCCATCTTTTTTGAAATTGATGAGGAGCTGATTCATAGCTCCCATAATTTGATTCTGGGTTGCCAAAAGATCTTCCATGTTGATAGCTAGTAATTGATAGGATACTAGTGAAATGGAAAGTTCTTACTTGTTCTGCTGTGAACTGGTAACCTGATAACCTGCTAGTGGCCTCAGCTGCTTGTTAAGATCCTTGATAATCCTTTGATAAAATGGCACTGCATCCAAGGTATTGCTTGCACAGAATCACTCACACGAAAACTGTCTGAATTTAATAGTCCACGCGAAAATGACCCTGAGCTGTTCAAAATGCTCGAAGGACCATAAAGATGTACGGGACACCTTTAACTGCTTGATAAGAGAAAGATGATATTGATAGGAATGATATTTATTGCACGTCTGGAAACTTAGATTTAGAAATGATAAAATGATAGTGCTATTGAGTATACGCGTCCGCGTTGATGTGGCGAAAAACGTAAACTAATTTTACAATTAAAAGAATGATATGCGCGGCGCGGCGATTTGCTGACTATACAAAATAAAAATAGAGAAATGTGTGGTTTGGACCATACAAGAAAGTTTAAAGTTTGAATACAAAAGTAATCTAAAGTAGCTATAAAAAGTATACAATGTAAAATCAAAGTTATGTAAAGGTTAAAATATAAAATTAAAAGGTATAAGTAAATGTAAAAGATTAAATAATGTTCATCGAGAAAACGTTGGCGTTTAGTTCCCGGCGGCGGCGTCAGATGCTCGTCGCGAGGGGGCAGTTGTCTCCCGGCGCCAACCTTCCTCCCCAGCAGCTTTGTTGTCCAGTTCTTTCTTCGAGCTTGTTGTTTCTTGTAAAGGTAACCGTGCCAGTTTTGTGATGGGGCGTTTCAGTTGACCGTTCTTCGTTTTTACAGTGACGACACGTACGAAGCCATCTGCTCCAGGATGAATGTCGACAATACGACCTAGTGCCCATTTTCCAGGTGGCAAGTTACTCTCTTTTAGGAGTACAACGTCGTTAATAGCAAGATTTTTTGTTGCTATTCTCCATTTGCTTCGAGTTTGCATTTCGTGTAGATATTCTTGAGACCACCGTTTCCAAAAGTGTAAGTTTAGTTGTTCGATCAATTTCCATCTATTTCGCAAGCTGAGAGTTTCATCGTTGCGTCCTTTCGGCAGTGACATTATAGGACCACCGACCAGGAAGTGACCTGGTGTCAAGAATTCCAGTTCGTCAATATCTTCTGTTAGCGGGCAAATGGGTCGTGAATTCATGCACGCCTCAATTTGACATAGTAAAGTTGTGAATTGCTCATAAGTTAGCTTTTGCTCTCCAAGTACTCTGCGTAAGTGATATTTCATGGACTTCACTGCAGCCTCGCACAAGCCATTTGCTGAAGGCCAAAGGGGAGCGTTAAAATGCCATTTTATTTGTAGTTGGTTTAGTTCGTCATGAAATTCTGTTGAGGTGAATGTTTTGTTTTCCCGAAAATCTCGTTCAAGTACTTTCGCAGCACCAACAAAGTTAGTTCCGTTGTCTGAGTAGATGTCCTCCGGCTGACCTCTTCTGGAAGCCATCCGCTTCAGAGCAGCTAAGAATGTTTCAGTTGACAAGTCCGAAACCAATTTTAAATGCACGGCTTTAGTTACCATGCACACGAATATGGCAATGTAACCCTTGCAGGTTCGGACTCCTTTTCCTTTGTTTATCTTAAGTTCCACGTGACCTGTGTAGTCCACGCCAGTTTTCGAAAAGGGTCTGGATGGTGTTACTCTTGCTTTCGGAAGATCGCCCATGAATTGTTCAGATTTGTGAGCCTTGAATCGATGACACTTGATGCATTTTCGTAGTTGCTTTTTCACAGTACTGTTTCCACCAAGAATCCAGTATTTTTGTCGAATTTGCGCCAAAGTGAGTCGGGCTCCACTGTGAAAAGTAAGTTTATGAAAGTGCTCGATGATCAATTCAGTAATCCTTCCAGGTGGTAAGATAATAGGATGTTTTGCTTCGTAAGACAGTTCCGAGTTACGTAGCCGACCTCCGACTCGTAGCAGCACTTTTTCGTCCAAAATAGGGTGAAGTTTTAAGATGTTGCTTTTTGAAGGCAGGGACCCAGATTTTCGTAGTTGAGCAATCTCCGCACTAAAATATTGCCCTTGTTCGTGTTTCAAAATCATCTCAGTTGCTTCAGAAAGTTCCACAATAGTTAAATATTTAGTTGTATAAGTTATTTTATTCCGACGAATAGCGTAAATAAATCGTCGAATCCAGCTGACGACTCGAATTGCACGAGTCATTGTACTGCATTTTGCTAATAGTGCACTTATTACGGTGCTATTGTCCTCAACATATGTTGCATAGGTATTTTTAATTGTTCCGATTTCTGTGTAATATATCTGTTTAGATATTTGAGTTTTTTTTTCGTTGTATGTTTTCAACCACAGGGGTGCTTCCCACCACAGGGTGAAAGATAAAAGTTTCGAAGTTGATAGGCCCCGAGAGGCACAGTCTGCGGGGTTTTCTTTGCTTTTTACATAGTCCCATTGGCTCGCAGGAACGATGTTAGTTATTTGTTTCACTCGATTGGCGATATATCTCTCAGACTTAGTGACGTCACGTTGCAACCAAGCAAGAACGACCTTTGAGTCCGTCCAACAGTGAAGAGTTATAGTTTTTCTGTTGATAGCGCATCTGATTTTGTCGATAAGTTTTGCTAATAATAGAGCTCCACACAATTCCATCTGTGGCAGCGTAAGTTTGTTTCTCAGTGGCGCTACTCTTGTTTTAGCTGCGATAAGCGTAATTGTAGGCTGGTTTTGTTCGTTCCATGTGCGACAATACACAACGGCCGCGTATGCTTTTTCGCTTGCATCAGAAAATCCAAATAGTTCCAGTTTTGAATCTTCGCAGCATCCGTTCATCCATCTTGGAAGTTTAAGTTTGTTGATGTTTTGAAGATCTTTTCTCAGCTCTTCCCATTCCATAGCTATTTCGGATGGCACAGTGTCGTCCCATCCTAAGTTATTCAACCAAAGCTTCTGGAATAATAGCTTGGTTTGAATTAAAATAGGTGCAAGATACCCGAGGGGGTCCCACAGGCAGCTAATTTCCGATAACAGTTTTCGTTTAGTTTGCGGTTTTTCCGATACAGATAAGTTAAAATCAAAGTATAGATAGTCTTCTTTCGTGTTCCATCTTAAGCCCAGAGTTTTAGTGTTAGATGATGTATGCTCGCTGTGGAAATTCAATACGTCCTTTTGTGATAGTTGTTCTTGTGGAATGTTTTCTAATAAAGTTGGTTCGTTGCTAGCCCATTTTCGTAAGTTAAATCCTCCTCCTTTCATTAGAGCTATAAGATCGTATATCAGCTTCCGTCCTTCTTCAATATTGCTGACTCCGCAAACCAAGTCGTCCATGAAGAAGTGGTTTTCAAGCACTTTGGCAGCTTTTGGATATTTATGGCCATCATCTCTTGCGAGTTGTAGTGGCTGTCGTGGAGATTCACGCCATAAAATCTTTTGTAGATGTTGCTGATCTTCGTGCAACATTATGTTTCTATACATTTTTTCTACGTCAGCTACTAAAGCGAACTTGTGTGTTCTCCAGTGAATAATAAGTTCCTGTATATCCTTTTGGAGGTTAGGGCCAGTATACATCACATCGTTAAGGCTGTTACTTGAGCTAGTCTTCATGCTTCCATTGAAGACGACTCTTAGCTTTGTTGTTGTTGATTCAAGCTTCATCACTCCATGATGCGGTAAATAAGATTGAAGTTGAGTTCCTTGTTTAAGAGTATCAGGTTTCATGTGTCCCATATCCAGATATTCCTTCATAAAAAGTTTATATTGAGTTGCGAAATAGTTCTGTCTTTCCATCCTTTTTTCCAGCTGATAAAATTGAGATAAGGCTTGAGGTTTTGAGCTTCCGAGATGTTGTTCGTAGTTAGGTTTCATCGGCATTTTTACGATATATCTCCCATCGTCTTGCCTTGTAGTTGTCTCCAAATAATATTTTTCGCAGTGTTCCTTGTCGTTAAGTTCGTTATCACGTTTGGTTACGTCCTCTGTTTCCCAAAAATTCGTGATATTGTTAAGTTCGTTTAGGGTCACACAACATTGAAATGTTTGTACGTTCCCGCACAGGATCCATCCCAGCTTAGTTTGTTGTGCAACAGGATAGTTATTTTCGCTTTTCATTACCCCATCTAGGATAATTTGTGAGTAGACGTCTGCTCCCAGCAAAAAGTCTACGGGTCCTGAGATATTGAATTCAGGATCAGCTAGCTTGATGTTATCCAGGTAGTTCCAATTCTTGATCGAAAATGATGACATCGGTAGTTTGTTGATAAGTTTGCTCATTATCAGAGTTTCAGTTTTGAATGTAAATGCCGAGTATAGAGATTTACATTCCAATAGTAATGAGCCCTTGCAGTTTTCGTTGATGTTTCCTACTCCAGAAACAACAGCGCTTAGTTTACGTCGAGGAAGACGAAGATACTGAGCAGCATCCAAAGATAAAAGGCTGACTTGTGAACCTTGATCCAAAAGTCCTCTCAAAGTTACGTAGTTTCCATCCAAGTTTTTAACTTTCAGCTGTACAGTAGTTAATAGAACCTCCCTTTTTTCATCCGTAATATTATTTACCGTTCTGTGGTTTGTTTGCGAAACATTTTCGTTATCATTGTGTAGCAATGTGTGATGCGATTCATTGCAAGTTTTGCACCTTTTTTCCGAGTTACAAGGCTTGTTATGATTGAATAGACAATTTTTGCAAATCCGCAGTTTTGTCACTTCGTTGTTTCGCGCGTGACTGTTCAAGTCGGTGAACTTCTCACATTGCATAAGAACGTGACCGTTCACCTTGCACATAGGGCAGTATTTTTGAAAAGAGGTATAATAAGTTTTCGCAACTTTTTCCTGTTTGTTTGGCTTCTTTTCAGGATAAAATTTCCGATAGCTTGATGGTTGAGTTGATGATTTTGAATGTTGATCAGACTCGAATGTTTCCAGGGCAACAAATTTTGACTCCAAAAATTCCAAAAGTTCTTCTAAGTTAGGGAAAGATAGGGTGGCCTGTGGTGTGGCCCTAGAATAGCACCAACCCATCTCTTCCCGTGGGTGTCGTAAGAGGCGACTAAGGGATCTAAAACACCGGAGGATGGGCAGCAGCATCTTTCCGCGTACTATGACATCACACTGCGATCGCCAACCCGCATGCCAAGCGTGGCGATTACGGCAAAACCCCCCTATGGTTGTAAAAAACAATAAGGCACCGGGTGATGATGGAATCACGGCTGAGCTTCTGAAAGCAGGTGGAACACCGGTATTAAAAGCTCTTCAGAAGCTATTCGATTCCGTCATACTCGAGGGACAAACGCCTACGGCATGGCACAGAAGTGTGGTGGTACTTTTCTTCAAAAAAGGCGACAAAACCTTATTGAAGAATTATAGGCCTATCTCACTTCTGAGCCATGTCTACAAACTGTTTTCGAGAGTCATTACGAATCGTCTCGCTCGCAGGTTCGACGACTTCCAGCCTCCCGAACAAGCCGGTTTCCGAAAAGGCTTTAGTACCGTAGACCACTTACATACGCTGCGGCAGATTATACAGAAGACTGAGGAGTATAATCAGCCCTTATGCTTGGCGTTTGTGGACTACGAGAAAGCCTTCGATTCGATCGAGACCTGGGCTGTGCTACAGTCTCTCCAACGGTGCCAAATTGACTATCGATATATCGAAGCGCTGAAGTGTTTGTACGAAAACGCCACCATGTCGGTCCGTCTCCAGGATCAAGGCTCGAAACCTATCCAGTTGAAGCGAGGGGTGAGACAGGGAGACGTTATTTCTCCGAAACTGTTCACCGCCGCCCTGGAAGATGTCTTCAAGCTTCTGGACTGGAGCGGACTCGGTATCAATATCAACGGCGAGTACCTCACTCACCTTCGATTCGCTGACGATATCGTAGTCATGGCTGAGACCTTGGAAGACCTAGGCACTCAACAAGTGGGTCTAAAAATGAACATGGATAAGACGAAAATCATGTCTAATATCCGTGTCGCACCCACTCCTCTAAAGGTTGGAGACTCTACACTCGAAGTTGTTGACAATTACGTATACCTGGGACAAACAGTTCAGTTAGGTAAGTCCAACTTCGAGAAAGAGGTCAACCGTCGAATCCAACTCGGCTGGGCAGCGTTCGGGAAGCTTCGCGATATCTTCTCGTCCAAAATACCGCAGTGTCTCAAGACAAAGGTCTTTGACCAGTGTGTGTTGCCAGTAATGACATACGGAACAGAGACGTGGTCGCTTACTATGGGCCTCATAAGAAGGCTCAAGGTCACCCAAAGGGCGATGGAGCGCGCTATGCTCGGAGTTTCCCTGCGTGATCGAATCAGAAATGAGGAGATCCGTAGGAGAACTAAAGTAACCGACATAGCCCGCAGAATCGCCAAACTTAAGTGGCAGTGGGCGGGGCACATAGCTCGCAGAACAGATAGCCGTTGGGGCAGAAAAGTTCTCGAGTGGCGACCACGAACCGGAAAACGTAGTGTTGGCAGGCCTCCCACTCGGTGGACCGACGACCTGGTGAAGGTCGCGGGTTGCGCATGGATGCGGGCAGCGCAGGACCGGTCGTTGTGGAAATCCTTGGGGGAGGCCTTTGTCCAGCAGTGGACGTCTTTCGGCTGAGAGAAGAAGAAGAGAAGGGATTTCCCTGGGAGTTTTTAAGTCTTTGATATACTCCGTGCAAAGTTCGCTGTCAAGTTTTTTCATGATCAGATGAGCTATTATCGGATGGGCTGGAGTTAAATCCAATCCGATATTTGTTAAACCATTTAGACATTCCAAAGATGTATCATGGAGTTTTTTGATAGTAGCTGCGTTTCCTTGCTGCACCATTTGCTGATTTAATAGCGTATTCATGTAGGATGTTAATAACAGGCGATGGTTATCATAACGATGCGTGAGAATTTCCCAACACGTATCGTAGTTATCTGCGCTGATTGTGAGATGTTGAATTAACTTTTCAGCTTCTCCCTTCAGTTTAGCCTTGAGATGTTGCATTTTTTGAGTTTTAGCCAGCAAGGGGTTGTTATGAATGCCCTCCAGAAACAAGTCCTTGAAAGAGATCCACTGAGTGTAGTTGCCATTAAAGTCCGGTATTTGAATTCTGGGAGTGCTTTTTTCGAAGTGAACGTTGTTCCAGATTTTTTGGTTTATTTGTTTCTTCATATTTTCGTAAGTAAGTTCCATTTCGTTGTATTCCTGTTCGTAAGAGTGATCAGTTTCGTTCGATAAGTATTCCAGTTCAAAGTTAATTTTTTCGATTTTTTCCCACTTCGATTTCAAGTTGCTCAATACGTCATCCAATTCCCATTTTTCCTTCAAAGTTTTGATGTCAATTTTGGAAACAGATCTCCGGAATAGCTTGAAGTTACATTGTTGATGACGTAAAAGTTCTTGACGTTTGACCCTGCAGTCATCCTCAGGCTCCTCTGCAGGTACATTTATTAATCGTTTTGATGGTGTGGGGATGTCTTGCGACATAAATCGTTCGTTTTTCAGTTTCAGGATAGATAGAGTAGTTTCGTCGCATAGCCCCTTCGTTTTACTGTAAATGTCGTCTACGAAGTATTGGATTTCTTCCTTTTTATCCAATTTCAGCAAAATGTTATGATTGATCTCAAATTCTTGCCAATGAGATCGTAGAGCATCCAGACGCCTGTCTAAATACTCGGCAGTTTTTCTCGATTCGTCATCTTTCTTGTAGTTAGTGCAGATTTGCTTGATCCTGTCAAAGCTTTCCTTTTGACGGGCAAGAAGTTCTTCAAAGTTAGCAGCCATGTTGAGCAGCGATTGTATTTACGTAGGGCTGGTAGATCGTTTGGTACTTATTAGTCCTCACGCTATGTGCGCCTTCTCAATTCAATTGATGAGACCCGCTTGTGGGAGGTCAATTGAACCGATTCGCTAGCGTAGTCCAGGACACCAAGCACCAGATAAGTTGATACTCGAAGGACCAAAAGATGTTGGAGTTTGTAGTTGTAGATGTGTAAGTTGAGGAGAGTTTGAGGAAGCTGAGCTGCTGACAGGATCTTGAAGTGATGGTAGTTGTTGAGAACTGACGTTAAGTTAAACGCACAGTAGAAATAAGTTGAAGTTTATTATAGTTAAAGTTACAAGTTAAGTTAAGTTATAGTTAAAAGTTGGAGTGACAAAGTTAGAATGTCAAAGTTATAGTGATAAAGTTATAGTGGGAAGAATAATATAAAATAATCATTTAAATATACAGCGCAGCTGATCAGAGCGCTGCGTTAGCAATAACCTACATTGTGCGGTCTTTGACCGTACATGTACTGTTATGAAACCTGCCTCCACAGTATGAGCTCCACACAAAATCGCAGTCGGCGATGTGGGGGGGCACATGCCCCCTTGCTCCACACTTTGAATCCGTTACTGCTTTTAATAATGTTGCAATATAAAACGTGCTGCCTCTAATTCAGGGTTATTCTTTCTGGTCAGGCTTTATAATAATATTAGTAGTTTCGTTCGAGCTGCACTTACATAACTTTAAGTATGTATGTATATATAATACTTATAAGCATGTGTGTGCTAAGTTCCATGAAACCATTGACCCCTAGATAAGTAAGCAGCGACTCACCGCGGCCGGCCGCGAGCGGCGGGAACCCGTCCGCCGTGATGTCGGGCGGCGGCCGGATGCTCTGCCAGACTGCAACGGGAAAGTAACTTCATTAAATTCTAACAGCTATAATCGGGCTGAAACCTAAACTCCCGACAGGTGTCATCAGGGTCAAGCCCATGAAGTCCCGAATTTTTTAAATTTTAAATCTATGCGCGAAAATGTAATACTTGAACTTCCGGCTTGCCCGTTTAGGGAGTTCCATTGCATCCGTCTACACTAAATCGATATTGTTTTTTTTTTTTTTTAGCCTGGTATTGTGTCCCACTGCTGGGCAAAGGCCTCCCCTTTCTCCGTCCACAATTCTCTGTTGAGTGAAGCCCGCTTCCACTCCCGCAGGTGTAAATGTAAAAAATCGCGAAACATCGTTTAATTTATCGATTTATTTAACAAAGTTTGTAAATGCTGGATATAAAAATTATTGCGTTTTAAGATTAAAAATATTTAACATTAAAGTAATACAAAAAAAGAAGAAAAAGGGACAAGAATTCACGCAATCGTGACATCAAGTAGATAATATTATTCACAATGAATTTATTATCCATGTTATTGACGATGACAGCGACTCAGACTCAGGTTCAGACTTCTGATTAATAAAAATAATTATTTTATTTCGATTTGTTTTTTACGTAACATCAAATAATCGCAGCGATTCGTGTTTAGGTACATCACTATTATTGTCAAAGTGACATACGTCATACGGGAGTTTAGGTTTCGGCCCGATTATAATATCACTGTGGGCTGGTAGAAGACGTCCAACATATATTCTAAGATTGTACCAAATTCAAGTGTGAAAGGGATTTACTAATGAAGGAGATGAAATTAAGTTATAACAATGTGGGTATTGTCCAGACAATTTTGTCGACACCAGGCTCTATAATTAAAAAGATTTTTACAAATTTTCGTTACATCTCCTCAGACGTAAATCCCTTGGGAAAGGTGCGATGGGGCTGACATATCTCAAAAGATAAAAGCCCCCAAACACAAAGAGGAAAAAAAAAGAAAAAATAATAATATCACAATCCATACACGACACTTCATACAACGCTCGCAAATTTACTACTACATATGCAAATGACATTTGTACATTCGCAAATGTGTGCGTGAAATATGGTAGGACTGCTTACGTGTCGTGGTTATCAATCAAAATGGCACGAAAAGTGGGCCGATTGCGCGCCAGCCCTCGTTCAAGTGCCAGTGATGTCTACAACTAAGTGCGGGGTGGGGTGCGGTATTTGAAATGAGTGCGGGGCAGTGAGTGGCCGTTCTGTACGTTAGTATACTATTACTTATTCTGTGCTAAAATTATGAATGCGAAAGTGAGTTTTTTTCGTTGTTTGTTACCTCTTCACGCTTTATCTACTGAACCAATCTTCCTGAAATTTTGCATAGTTAGAAGTACTGAGGACATAGAGTACCTTTAATCCCGGAAAAATGCACTGTTCCCGTGGGAAATTCACCCAAGCGAAGCCACGGGCGAAAGCTAATTTACAATAAAACTTTGTGTAAGTACTATAATTTAATGACAAAATATATATATATTAAGTTTGAAGATATAGATATGAGATAAAAAGAATTATCCATACTAATATTATAAATGCGAAAGTTTGGATGTGAGTTTGTGAATTTGTGAGTTTGTGAGGATGTTTGTTACTCAATCACGCAAAATCTACTGGACGGATTTCGATGAAATTTGGTACAGAGGTAGATAATGACCTGGAATAGCACATAGGCTACTTTTTATCCCGGGAAAAAGCACTGTTCCCGTGGGAAATTCACGCGGGCGAAGCCGCGGGCAAAAGCTAGTAGTAAAATAAAAACTAACTTACAATCAGTGTTCGGTTTGCGCAGCGGTGTATGAGTCCTCAAAGGTTTGGCAGGAGCACCTGATCAAAACAATAAGACCATACAGACAACAAACATTATAACAAATATTATAAATACGAAAACACAGATTAGATAGATAAATTCATAACACAAAATACACACAATTTATCATCTATCCCAAATCCATACTAATATTATAAATGCGAAAGTTTGGATGTGAGTTTGTGAATTTGTGAGTTCGTGAGGATGTTTGTTACTCAATCACGCAAAATCTACTGGACGGATTTCGATGAAATTTGGTACAGAGGTAGATAATGACCTGGAATAGCACATAGGCTACTTTTTATCCCGGGAAAAAGCAATGTTCCCGTGGGAAATTCACGTGGGCGAAGCCGCGGGCAAAAGCTAGTAATATATAAATGCGAAAGTGAGTTTGTTACCTCTTCACGCTTTATCTACTGAACCAATCTTCCTGAAATTTCGCATACACAAAGGATACCCGATAAAAAACTGTTTCAATGGGAAATTCACACGGGCAAAAGCTAGTTTACTATTTTAAAAAAATGAGAATAGGGGACCGGCCAAGGTATGAGAATTGTGAAAAATATGTTATTTTATGATAGAATACATATAATTAAACACATTTTGCGACTTTTCAGCACAAATTTATTCTCCTGAGCGGATTTATTAGAGTTCAAACTTTTAGGGAAAGTCCATTTTCTACGCGTGACGTCATATGAATGCACGATTAGTTAGGGGCGTTTTGGTATCGCCCAAAAATCGCTTAAAAATGTGAATTGTTTTTTGCTATATCTTGGGAAATACTTTGGTTATGGATGTGATTCTTTTGCGGATAATTCTATTAATGTGAGATATTTCAAAGAAGCGTCAAAAAAAAAAGTTGTCCGGTCCCCTATTCTTTTCGGAGAATTCCCCATAACGTTAGGCATGAAGCAATAAATAGACAAATGTCTGGTTTTTTTTTTTGCTGTTTATTTAGAAAGGATATGACTCACTCGTTGAAGCATTGCCGTCATTGAAGGAGTTGTTAGCAGTGGACGAACAAGACGACCCAGCAACCTGAAATCGTTATAACATTCTTTATTATTCCGATAATATTACCTTTCACATGCTTTCACAAAAATTATAAAAGTGAGACTGTCCGTTAGTATATCCCCATTAAGGGACAGATGCAGCCATCTTACTTTTAGAATAAAAAGGTACAAAAAGGCTTCTTCAAATTGGCTCTGGCTCCATGAAAGCCTCAAAGGACCGGGTCCCTACGGACCCGTGGTTCTCAAAAGCATACCAACTTAATACAAACATGTACTGACATGTTAGGGACCAATACTGTTAAATGAGTTTTTTTTTACGTTTCTTCTCAGCAGTGGTAGTTTCAAAATGCTAGTAGTTTGTAGCTTTGAGATTTATAATATTGTATATTGCATCATTTAAAATTTGACTCTTTCTAAACTCTCTCTAAAAGTTAGTAACTCTTTCTAAAAGTTGATCTTTCTCAACTTTTGATACCTTTGTGCGTTCCTGAGAAAAAAATGTTTGACAGGCAAAGTGATCTTATAAAGGTTCCGGTTTTGCCTTTTGATATACGGAACCCTAAAAAGGAAATTAGGTACATAATATCTTACCCTGCTTATATTAGCAATGGACGGTCCGGTCTTGACCTTCTTCTCTTCTTTATACTGATGAATACCCTGCAAAATCAGAAATGTATATAAGCGCGTCGATTACTTATGACACGTCACGGAAAAATCGGTACCAAATGACGCGGTTTTCACAGTTTTTAACTATTTTTTTGTTTATGTTGTCGATATAGTTCTTTTCACATTGGCCGCCGGGTTGTGTTGTGAGTAGTGCGCTTGAACCTGTTGTTGAAAGATATGAAGAATGGCAAATTAGGCGCGGACGAAGTCACGGGCACAAGCCAGTTTAGTATCGTATTGCTCCTACCTCGATGTGGTAGTCCGGGGGCACGTGCCGGCCCGGCACCGGCTCGATGCCGGCGGCCGGCAGCCGGTCCGGCACGCAGTACGTATTGCTCCTACCTCGATGTGGTAGTCCGGGGGCACGTGCCGGCTCGGCACCGGCTCGATGCCGGCGGCCGGCAGCCGGTCCGGCACGCAGTACGTATTGCTCCTACCTCGATGTGGTAGTCCGGGGGCACGTGCCGGCCCGGCACCGGCTCGATGCCGGCGGCCGGCAGCCGGTCCGGCACGCAGTACGTATTGCTCCTACCTCGATGTGGTAGTCCGGGGGCACGTGCCGGCCCGGCACCGGCTCGATGCCGGCGGCCGGCAGCCGGTCCGGCACGCAGTACGTATTGCTCCTACCTCGATGTGGTAGTCCGGGGGCACGTGCCGGCCCGGCACCGGCTCGATGCCGGCGGCCGGCAGCCGGTCCGGCACGCAGTACGTATTGCTCCTACCTCGATGTGGTAGTCCGGGGGCACGATGCCGGCCCGGCACCGGCTCGATGCCGGCGGCCGGCAGCCGGTCCGGCACGCAGTACGTATTGCTCCTACCTCGATGTGGTAGTCCGGGGGCACGTGCCGGCCCGGCACCGGCTCGATGCCGGCGGCCGGCAGCCGGTCCGGCACGCAGTACGTATTGCTCCTACCTCGATGTGGTAGTCCGGGGGCACGTGCCGGCCCGGCACCGGCTCGATGCCGGCGGCCGGCAGCCGGTCCGGCACGCAGTACGTATTGCTCCTACCTCGATGTGGTAGTCCGGGGGCACGTGCCGGCCCGGCACCGGCTCGATGCCGGCGGCCGGCAGCCGGTCCGGCACGCAGTACGTATTGCTCCTACCTCGATGTGGTAGTCCGGGGGCACGTGCCGGCCCGGCACCGGCTCGATGCCGGCGGCCGGCAGCCGGTCCGGCACGCAGTACGTATTGCTCCTACCTCGATGTGGTAGTCCGGGGGCACGTGCCGGCCCGGCACCGGCTCGATGCCGGCGGCCGGCAGCCGGTCCGGCACGCAGTACGTATTGCTCCTACCTCGATGTGGTAGTCCGGGGGCACGTGCCGGCCCGGCACCGGCTCGATGCCGGCGGCCGGCAGCAGCCGGTCCAGCACGGAGTACGCCCAGCGGGTCACTCGGGATTGGGCACATTCCACTGATTTATCGATGTTTTCATGGTGCTGGAATTTTATAAAAACATAGGTATCTAAGATTTTCTTATTATTAAAGATGGCTTTGCTCTTGACCATCATCTAGCCCGAGGACAGAGATGAGGTCTACGATGTAGCGAGATGGTCTACGATATAAGATTACAAAAATGGAAAAATAATTCTAAATAAAAATGTTATAAAAAAAAACGGAACAGCAACGGCTATCAATAATAAATTAATCTCTTTTTTAATCTCAATACTGACTCCTGAACAGGATAGATAACACTATGTAAAATTTTCCTTACTTACTCCAAAATGATATATTACATGGGTGGGAATATGGAAGGATAAAATAACGTAAGTTGAAACGCGGTCAAAAGAAACTCAGTAGGTCGGTCGCAAGATGGGTGACTATCAATTTTGTCCCTTTCTGGAACACTGGACCAGTCTACATATAAACCTTTACTAACATTATTATTTAAGTTTTTCTTTTACTAACGCATTGGATGTTGTCTGAAACAAAGTAATTAGATAGATTGATACCTCGCAGCCGATGCCGGGCGTGTACTTGAAGCCGTCCAGCTTGAGATGCGCGAGCGCCAGCGACTCCTTGGGCAGCCCCTGGTCGCCGGCGATCGCGTTGTTCATCGTGTACAGCAGTGTGTCCAGCTTGTACACGCGGAATATGGTGTCGTCTTCAGCTGCCGGGACAAATTATATCATTTAACCGCATGCCGCCAAATAGATGGGCCCGACTAGCTACCCTGTGGGTACCAGAGGGGCGTGGGCCTAGGGGAAGACCGCGAATGAGATGGCGAGATGACATCGAAAGTTATCTGCGGGAGAGGGAGCGGCCTTCACTAAACAGAGAATTGTGGAAGGAGAAAGGGAAGGCCTTTGCTCAGCAGTGGGACACATCAACAGGCTAGGAATGCTGTCCAATCCCGAAGAGATGTATCAAAACCATGTATGGAAGAATTGTGTATCTATAATAGGTCTACAAAAAAGTCCGCGATAGCATATATCTAGCTTTTATATTTCAGCTAAATCCATACTAATATTATAAATGCGAAAGTTTGGATGTGAGTTTGTGAATTTGTGAGGATGTTTGTTACTCAATCACGCAAAATCTACTGGACGGATTTCGATGAAATTTGGTACAGAGGTAGATAATGACCTGGAATAGCACATAGGCTACTTTTTATCCCGGGAAAAAGCACTGCTCCCGTGGGAAATTCACGCGGGCGAAGCCGCGGGCAAAAGCTAGTAAGCAATAACTACTTCTGTGTTTTAAAAATAATTAAAATCGTTAGGTGTTTTTAAACTGGTGATATTAATCACAATTTATTAATCCTTATCAAATTAAACAAGTCTATCGTCAC
Organism: Ephestia elutella; assembly: GCA_018467065.1. Lineage (NCBI taxonomy): Eukaryota > Metazoa > Arthropoda > Insecta > Lepidoptera > Pyralidae > Ephestia > Ephestia elutella. The sequence goes on from CM031581.1 coordinate 13,818,787, forward strand.
AAGTACTTAATATATTTAATATTTGCCTTTTACTGCATGTAATTTGGATCAATAGTTTCCGAAATACTACGAGTTATCTAAAGAACAGCAATGCGCCGCGAAATCACCTAGCGAAGACGCAGGCGTAGTATATGTAGGTACCTCTCTGAGCGGGCGCGTTTTCGTATGTTTTTTCAGTACATATTTATTTTAGTAGGAGGAAGGTATTATAATAACGTAAATTTCATTAAAAAACCGGCCAAGTGCGAGTCAAACTCGCGCACCGAGGGTTCCGTACACGCAAAGCATCTCACGTTGTTGCTCTCACTAAAAGACCTACTTATTTCAAAAACAAACTTAACTTTGCAGTTCGATTCCTAGGAATCATACTGCATCGAGCGCAAAAATAAGTTTGTAACACTTTTTTTTAACTTCCAACAACATATATACAACTTTCAGATTTATTACTGTGTATGTACTGTTAGATCTTGCTTTTTGCCAAATTTCATAATTTTAGATCAACTGGAAGTACCCCGTAGGTTTTGATTGCAGCCTGAAAACAAAATATACGAAAATTCCCTACATTTACGGTACCTAATATCTCCTGGTCGCGTTAACGTATAATTTTGATTATTATTTTGCTCAAAGAGACCGTAGGTCCGAGTATTAGATATTAATTTCAATTTGATACCTTCAAGCGTTCCTGAGAAAAAAAAGTTTGACAGACAGACGGACAACAAAGTGATCTTATAAGGGTTTCGTTTTTGCCTTTTGAGGTACGGAACCCTAAAAACAAATTTATTGAAGCCGGGGCGGGCCGCTAGTAAATAATAAACTATTAAATATTTCTCGTGATTGTAAGTAAAAGCATAAGTACACTGGCTTTAATCAGCGGCTTCGCCCGCGTAAATTCAACTCTTAGTGAAATTTTCATAAAACATTTTTTTTTCTTATTTCTTCAAAAAAAAATCAAAATCAAAACATCTTTATTGTCAAACATATATTCATATATATTTTTTATTTTCTTCTCACTCAGTTACATTTTTTGTAAAGAATCCCGTCAGTAAAATTTCAATGTTCAGCACTTTTGGCTCTGAATCTCCTAGCATCCTCTTTTATACATTACTAACGTTTGCCCGCGTATCATCCAAACATCGCTTACAAAAATTAATTGATTTTGTTATCTTGGGAAATAATTCTTTTACTGATGAATTGATTGATTTGGAGATATTTCAAAGGGGCATAAAAAAAGTTGTCGGTGCTAATAAATTGCTTACCAGCTCGGTTGCACATTTGTATAATAAAATCTTGAACAGGTGCAACTTTATCCGGCATAGTGAATATAGGCGGCAGACTCTTCATATCAGGCTGTGGCCTCTCGGGTCTGTCTTCCCGGTTTTGTTGCCTTAAGTAATCTATTAGGTAAGCCAGGATCTGGATGTAGTTGCTCCGCTTCTGCGGATCCTCGTCTGGCATTTCCAAGCCATACTCCTGACTACCGTACTTTACATCAGATGCATATCCCGTTGGTATATGTCCTGAAAGTGAAGCAAACATACTTCTTACTTCCATCGAGGACACTTTTCCGCAATTAGGCCTCCAGTTTGGGCCCTTTTTGCGTGAGGAGGATGGGCCGGAACTTCATTCGAGCCAGCCCAGCTCCTTTAGGAAGCGAAGAACCGCCGATGGTGTACGGCAGGCTTCGCTCATGGCCCCTGGGTTCCCCAGGAACTCTTCTCTTGTAGTTGCAACGCCATGACACTCCAGAAGGAGGTGGCTTGCAGTTTTTTCAGCCTCCATGCATGCCCGTGAAGCAAATATATAAATCATAACTATAAATGCGAAGTGAGTTTGTTTGTTACCTGTTCACGCTTTATCTACTGAACCAATCTTTCTGAAATTTCACATACCTACACATAGTTAGAAGTACTGAGAAGGACATAGGGATTCAACCCGAGAAATACACTGATCCAGTAGAAAATTCGCGCGAGCCAAGCCGCAGGTAATAGCTGGTATTATATATACAATCTACTTGACTAATTGGAACTGAGTAGAAAAATACAAGGAATAGCAAACAGCTTTATCCCGAAATTCACACTGGAGTGGTCCTATTATGGTATTATGTAATAAAAACGTTTTGTTGACAAATAATATCACTTCACTTCACTTTTTAATTTTATGGCTCCATCGTTCGGCCAAACGATGATTTTGCCGATGTCAAGGTTGAAGAATACACAATGTTAATAATATGAACAAATATTAATTGACTATAATTATTAGTTAACTATTGGCCGGTTTCTGAACTGCAGGGGCAACCTAAAACAACACGACAAAAAAGGGTTAGTAAGTACCTAGCTAATGTTAGTAAACTATTTACAAATGGACGGTTGAATATTGTACGGTAGGCAAAGATAAATATAATACAGAAGAGGGTCTAAATATATGTAATACAAGCAGGAGAGAGGTAGGAATAGGGTCATAAGTAAATATTATTATTATTGATAAATTTAATAAGAACAGATATAAAAGGAGTATAAACTAAGGTAAGAAGAAAAGAGATATTGACGGGACGAGGAATGTTGCGGGGAAGTAAGTCATACAGAGAAACAGACAGCAGAGGACAGTTAAAGAAAATGTGCTCTAAAGAACCCTCGTCCAAACCGCATTCACATAGGGAGCTGTCTTTAACTCGAATTTTGGCTAGAAAAACCGGAGAGCAAACGTGGCCTAGGCGTAAACGAATTACAGCAGAGGTAGCACGTTTATCAAATTTACGGTATTTATAGAACCACGGTTGAGATGGGATATCAGGCTGAATCTTCGAGTAGTGTTTAGCATTGAAGGGACCCTTGCTATACCAAAGCCTTTTCCATTTTTCATTGAGATGCGGTTTGGCCGAAAGTCTGAGGTCACGAGGATGACATTCAAAATGTGTTTGGATACCAACATTAATGGCATTTTTGGCATGCATATCAGCAGCTTCATTACCAAGAATTCCAGAATGTCCTGGAATCCAGGCTAGAACAACTTCCAAACCAGCTTGGTGACACTGATAGAGCGATTGTCGAGTCTTCAGGGTGATTGAAAAGTTGTCTCGAGCATGGAATGGTGATTTCATTATATCCTGGAGACAACTTTTACAATCTGACAATATCACGGCTTTTTTAATTTGGTGGGACTCTACAAACGAAACAGCTTCCAGAAGCGCTATGGCTTCGCCAATAATTAATAATAATTAATAATAATTAATAATAATTAATAATTCAATAATTAATAATAATTAATAATTCGTAATAGCTGGTATTATATATACAATCTACTTGACTAATTGGAACTGAGTAGAAAAATACAAGGAATAGCAAACAGCTTTATCCCGAAATTCACACTGGAGTGGTCCTATTATGGTATTATGTAATAAAAACGTTTTGTTGACAAATAATATCATATAAAGATAAATTATAAAGATCAATGGTAATTGGTACTTCAGAGATTAAACATTAAACAATAATAATTTATTTTTTAATGGTACTGGTGACGTAGTGTGTGAGTAGTACCATCAATGGTACTTCTGACGTAAAGGGAAGCATTTGCATTTATTTGTTTTTTAGGTATACTTACCAGGGTTGATAATTTCGTGGTAGTGTTCTTTTATACCATCACGTAGATTAAACCGTAACACTGCAAACTCCCCAATCAGGTATTGAGGACCAGCTTTGCAAAAGAAACTAACATCCATCAAGTAGAAATCTTCCCAAATTATAGCTGGAATGATAAAACAGTGCTATCTATAATTTTCTATAAAAATGTCAAATCAATCTCAGTTTATGATATGTTTGTTTGTTTGTAAACTCTTTATTGCACATACACACAAGAAAAATACAAAACATAGTGAAACAAAAAGAGAGGCGCACAATGGCGGACTTATCCCAAAAAGGGATTTCTTCCAGTATCCAGATTTCTTCCAGATGTATGCTAGTAATCCTATCCTACTTCCTACTAATATTATAAATGCGAAAGTTTGTTAATTTGTTTGTTACTCTATCATGCAAATCTACTGGCCATAAATGAAATTTGGTAAATGGGTAGAAAAATACCAGGAATAGAACATAAGAGTACTTTTTATCCTGAAATTCCCATGGGAGGGAAGCCCAAGGGCGCAGCTTGTGTAAATATAAGACAAAATCAATTATCAAAAGATCTTAAGCCATATCACAGGGCGGGCGCTTCATAGAAACGGCGCGTCAAATATGCCTACTACTACTACAAATGAAACTGTATATCCGTGAACACGTCAGTAACACGTCAATGTGTGCGTTTTCATAGTCGAACGTCCCACAGTTACACAAGAACGGGGGAGAAGTGCGGAAGGAGCAGGGGGGTGCCATATTGCGGGAGGGGCAGGGAGTTTCCTTTCTGTACTGAGTACTAATATTAATTCTGTGGCCATATCACAAATGTTTTGAGCAACCTGAAGAAAATACCTTTATTAAAACTCTTTAATTTAACCAAATTCTTAATGTCCTGCCGCTCTGCCTCTTCTGCTTCCCGCAGCTCTCTCTCCTGGTGTTCAATCTCTGCCAACGATATCCCAGTTGATGTAAACTTGTGAAGCGGGATGTTGACTTTTTCTTTTTCCTTCTTAGCTATAGCATCAAATTTGGTCCTCACTGATTGTGGTGCATTCTAATAAATACAAAATAATAATATAATAAAAATAAAATAAATTTTAATAAACACAAACATTTTTTTTTACTAAAACTAATTGCTGGAGCCGCCTTTTAAGCAAACAATGCTTGTGCCAGGTGACTCCACTCTTCTTATCGATAGGTTACATAAGTTGATGTTACCAAAAATTTACATTAAAAAAGGGAAAGCAAATAATAAGGTAAGGATACATTTAACAAGGTAAGGTAGATACATTTTACATTTATAATAAGAAAGTAACTAATAAATGTCTCCAGATCATCATAGGTTTGATTCTTTAAATATAAAACTGAAATCCTTTGTAATAAATAGCAGCTAAATCCTTACAGTTTTAACTGTCAGATTAAACATCATACATGCACTCAGTGAAAACTGAGTGTGGGTAGATGGAAACTGTTAGAATTTAAAAATCTGGTGGAAAACACAGTTTTCATAGTGTGTAGGTAGCCACCATACACACACAAGCACACAGATTTTCAGGTCTGTGATTTTAACCATTGACAAGTTTTGTCATGAGTTTGATGCAGATTTTTATAAGCATCAACTTATCATACAAATGAAGCGGTGGTGGCCAAGTGGTAATGAGACCTGCCTGAGGTCGGGTAAGACCCGGGTTCAAATCCTACATGAGTTTGTAGACCAATCTGATTCATGTATGGTAGTTATCACATAGACCACCACCTGTTTCTGGTGCAGGAAAACATTGTGAGGAAACCTGCACATTGGCTGACTGTTTAGTTTACTAGTATGTATACGGCTACTGCCACTAGATGGCGGTAGTCGTAAAAGTCATGTCAGATGCCTTTAGGCGACTTGAATAAAATCTGACACCAGTTTTAGTAATAACACACTCGATAAGAAAGATCATACAAATATATAGAATTAGATTGTTTTTTTCAACATGTCCCTGTATTCAAGTCAGATGCAGAGAAAGCTGACCCCCTATCTCACCGAATTCTAATCTCAGGAGGCTGACCTTCTGACCCTTTCTCTGCGTCTGCCTGTACATAGACATAGGCCTCCTTTAAATTATGCTTATGTAACTACCTATCATAAAATAAAACAAAAAACTACAAAAATATACATCTATATTTCGGTCTAAAAAAAAGAAAATTTGAATGCCTTCGCTACGACTAGGGTTGCCAGGCGTCCGGATAAAGCCGGACATAGGTAGGCTTTTTGATTGCGTGTCCGGCCAAAATAAACAGTGTCCGGCCTGTCCGGCTTTTGTTAGACTTTTTACATTTCGCAAACGAGCGAGCACCGGGCGAGTATTACCAAAAAAGCTTGATATTACATCCAATTCGTACCTATTAAAACTGAGACAAAATCCTCAATAATGTAGGTGCCCGGCCTTTCTACCCAAATGTCCGGCCAAACTGGCTGGTCTGTCCGGCTATTGGGTTTGGCGACCTGGCAACCCTAGCTACGACTATATTCAGGACACGAATTGAGACACATAAGGGCTCGTGCTATGCCGTATGTTCAGTTATAACACCAATAGTTAACTATTGTAAATTGCTATTGATCGGTCGCAAGTAATCGCTGGTCGCTAGTCGCCCGCACGCTGCACTGTTTTTAGTAGCTGAAAGTCGCCGCGAGTCGGTGCGACCGAGGTCGCGCGAAGTCGCCGGCACGCTGCACGAGCCCTAAAGCAAGAATATTACGCAGACTTGTGTCAAAGCCGGGACCTGGAATAAGCATGCATGCAGCAAAGCATTTCTCATAAATAATAACGGTAATTATTACTAAGATACCTTCCACAAAGGCCCTGCTGCCTCTGCAATTTCTGCCATATTATTGTAATTATTTCCCTTCTTTCGTTCTTCTTCCTTGAAATTTAACATAAAGTAATAAAATGAATTTCTTGGCTGTTTTTTAGGCATATTACTGGTTTTTCTATAAACTTTAATAAAAGGATTCACGGCATTCACTTCTCACGAACACCACCACAAACCATAGAGAAAAAAATCACTAGGTAGGTACCGTACCACAAACCAACCAAACCACAAACTAGGTACTAGAAATAGAGAACTAGGTAGGTTATCAGAGCACCACCACAAACTATAGAGAACTACTATGAGTTAGTGTCGCAGCAATAATGTTGATTATCGATAGTATCTCTAGCCAATAGTTTGCAGTACTATTGATGATACCCAAAACTGTCTAGATACTATTGCTTTTCAATACTATCGATAGTATTGACACTTATATTTCAACAAACAATCGATACGATTGCACTATCGACAGTATCAATCGTATCAATAGTATTGAAAAGCAATACTATCGATAGTTAACTATTGGCTATCGATAGTATGACTATTTTTCAAGGTCAACTATCGATAGTCAAATAATCGATATTCCTACAACGCTACTATGAGCACCAACAACCACCACCCACAGCACAGCCACTTTTCAGCCAGACAGAACAGAACAGAGAGAAAAAAATCACTAGACACTAGTGTTGCAGACCTTGACAAATGGTCACACTATCGATAGTATTGACAATATCAACAGCCTAAATACTATTAATATGATAAGATAACCAAAACTATAGATAGTATCAATATTATTGTCACTTATATTTTAACAAACAATCGATACTATTGCACTATCGATAGCTTACGAAAATTCAATAGGTACTGATTTTTTTTTCTTAATTTAGCTGTCAGAAATATAGCTCATTAATACCACCATGACATAAATGGGATTTTGCCTGTCATTGTGTTGCTTACCACACGTGTTCTAGGATAAAATCGCGATATTTCATATTTAATATCTCTGTGTGACCTAAAAAATAACTGTTTGTGTTGTCCTGGTGGTGGTATAAGGTAAAAAATATTAATATTGTGCTAATCTAGCCCATTTAACCATGGGCAAGGAACCCCCTGATGGGGGTGGCGGTAGTCCTCCTCCTGATATAGAAATGGAAGTGACTTCTAAAGTCCCCTCTCGTCCGCAAAAACGATCTGCAGACGGTGAAATCCCGGTTGAAGCCAAAAAATTAATCCCCCCCTCCGAATCCATTCAATCAGTGTATGTTCGCCCAGGCTATGAAGACGATATTGTATTCAAGTACTCAAACACTGATCCAGGCCCATACGTAGTACATGTGAGTCGTGCGGAGCCAGACAGCTCTGCAGGTTTAACAATCCGTGTCCTAAAATTCGCAGCAACAGTACACAAGGCAAAGGTTGGCGGTATAATTAATGGCGGTATAACGGCTATTAGCCGTAGTAAAATATCTGTTACATTTTATAAAGCAGAGGATGCTAATAGCTTCACCCAGCACCCTATAATAACAGAAAATAAACTTACAGCTATTATCCCAAGATTCTTAGTGTCTCGCATGGGGGTTGTTCGTGATATTCCTACGGACTGGTCTCTAGAAGAATTGTTAAATGGCATATATACACCCAATGGTCAAGGCTTAGTAGTCAAAGCACGTCGCTTAAATATTAAGAAGAGGAATGAAACGGGAACAACTTGGGTTCCATCTCAAACGGTAGTTCTCACCTTCTTAGGAAAATCTCTCCCGAACAAAATCTATTGTTTTAGATCTGCTATAGATGTAGACACTTATCAGCTCCCTACAATCCAGTGTCGTAGTTGCTGCAAGTTTGGCCACATTAAAAGTCAATGCAGATCTAAACCACGTTGTTATAAGTGTGCTGGCAACCATCCTGGTGAGGACTGTGACCAAGAAGATTTGGTATGTATCTTATGTTCTGGTAAACATCTTGCTACTGACCCAAAATGTCCCGATCATCAGCGGCAAAAATCAATTAAAATTGTTATGTCAGAGGAAAATATCTCTTACACAGAAGCATCCCGCCGATTCCCCTCTTCCAAAAAGTCATATGCTGATGTGGCATCTCCCATTGCCCCATCCCAATCGACAATATCTGCCCATCATTCCCAATCACCAATCCCAAATTATGTTTCCTATTACACCCCAGAAAAGAAATCATACAAAAAGACTTTATTTAAATCTCCTAGGCCAGCTCCTACCCTCGGAAAAACATATGACCATGAGGCTCACAACGCCATGACATATACTCCCAGATCTTCACAACCTAATGGTTGTGCCCTACCGAATAGTCCTTCTACCCCTACTCCTAAGCTTACACCAAATGATAACCTAATTGAACTTTTAGTATGCTCTCTTTTAAATATTATTACAAAATTCCAAGACGCCCTACCGCCCAATGTCATTTCCCTACTACAACTGCTTCTAACCTCACTTACATCCAATAATGGACCACAACCTACTTCAGTGGAACTGTAAAAGCATTCGTAGTAAAAAACCCGAACTCATTTCTCTGTTTAACCAATTTAAACCTGTTGTTGCGGCCATCTCTGAGACTTGGCTTAATCCGGATGCTCGTTTCCAGAGTGCCTGGATACTCTTGTCTCCGGGATGACCGGGATGACGGGTATGCAGGTTGTGCCCTGCTCCTCTCAAACTCCTTCACCTTCTCCCAAATCCCTATCCCACCCCATAGCCCCCAACTACATGTGGTGGCTGCCACTTGTATTGGAAAATCTTTTGTGTCAGTGTATATTCCCTATCCCAATGCACAATCCCTATCTGAATTGAACTCCATCCTGTCCATTATACCAAGACCCTTAATTGTACTTGGTGACTTCAATTGCAAAAATACTTTATGGGGTGCCCATTGTGATGACCCTGCTTCACTCCTTCTTATTGATATTTTGGATACACAAGACCTCTGTGTCCTAAATGATGGTTCAGCAACTAGGAGGACATCTCCATCTCAGAATATTAGTGTACCGGACCTCACATTGGCTTCCCCCTCCGTCGCTTCTTCCATGTCCTGGACTGTGCTTTCCAGTGCATATGGCAGTGACCATTTACCTATAATTACCTCCCTTATCTCTTCCCTTAAACCCTCTCCCCCAGTCCCACCTCTTCTTAAATACCGTACTCAACAGGCAGACTGGCCCAAGTACTCTTCTGCCTTAGATGAAGAAATAAGTACACTCCCCATTGTAGATAATTCCAATGCCCTCGAAGTCTATGAACAATTTATCTCATGCATTCAAACAGCTGCTAACAGATCTATCCCTATTAAAAAAGTTCCTAAAAACATATCCCTTCCCCTCCTTGGTGGGATCACGAATGTACTATCAGTGCTGACAAACGCAAGGAAGCTGAAGATCAATATCTAGCGGAGATCAACATGAGCAACTACGTAAACTACCAAAAAGTCTGTGCTCGTACTAAACGATTTCTCTCAAAAAAAAAGAAAAAGGGTTGGCACAAATTCTGTGAAACTCTCTCTCCCAGGACACACCCCTCCCTAATTTGGAAAAAAATCAAGTCATTTCGTAGAAGCCTTGTTGAAAATAATCCCAAATCCAATGACACTTCACAATGGTTGGATGAATTCATTGATAAACTAGCACCACCATATGTCCCAAATTTAGACTGTATTCCCTCTAATTATCCCAATGTTCCCTGTTCCGGTATGATGAACGATGAATTTTCATATGCTGAGCTATGTAGCGCCCTCGACCACCTTAAAGATTCTGCTCCCGGCATAGACGGTATCCCTTACTCCTTTATATGCAATGCTTCCCCATCCTCCAAGCAATATTTCCTCAAAATTATTAATTATGTTTTTTTATCTGGCAATATCCCTGATCAATGGAAAACCCAAATAATCGTCCCAATTTTAAAACCTGGTAAGGATCCCTCTGACCCCTTATCATACAGACCCATTGCCCTTAGCTCAGTACTCGTCAAAATAATGGAACATTTGGTTAAAAACAGACTTGAATGGTTTGTTGAAAATAAAAACCTGCTTCCTAACTCCCAATTTGGCTTCCGTCGTTCCAAAGGAACCATGGATAGTTTGAGTGTCCTAACCTCGACAATTAGATTAGCATTCTCAAATAATGAAAATGTTATCGGAGTGTTTTTGGATATAAGCTCGGCTTATGACAATGTACAGCTTCCTGTGCTCAGGCAGAAAATGCTACAGCTGAGCATCCCAGTGAGACTAGTAAATGTCATTTGTAACCTCTTCATGTCCCGCTCTATTAGTATCCGCGTAAATGGGTCCCTCCTCCCATCGCGAATTGTTTGGAAAGGTCTACCCCAAGGTTCGGTCTTAAGTCCCATCCTCTTCAACATATACACTTATGATCTAGATCTCACAGTATCAAGTTTCTGTGAAACTCTACAATATGCCGATGACATAGCTATATATGCTCGTGGAGAAAACTTCCAGGACCTCAACGACCGATTAAACTCTGCCTTGTTCTATATGAATGACTGGCTAGACAGACATGGCCTATCATTGTCTGCCAATAAATGTTGTGCTGTGGTGTTCACTCGCAAAAGAAACATTCCCCCCTTAAGATTAGCCGTTAATGAAGTACCCATCAACTTCCAAGGTAGAATTAAGTTCTTGGGTGTTTATCTTGACTCTAAAATGTCTGGTATTCATCATCTTGATTATATCACTAAAAAAGCAGAAAAAGGAGTCAATATTCTTCGTGCAGTCTCGGGTGTCCGTTGGGGATCCCATCCTTACAGTCAACTTCTGCTGTACAAGGCTGTAGTTCGTAGTCACTTTGACTATGGATCCTTTTTACTGGAACCTTGTAACAAGATTGCGCTTGCAAAGTTAGATAGAATCCAGGCAAAATGCCTACGTACAATCACGGGAGCAATGAAGTCTTCCCCTGCCTTAGCTCTTCAGGTTGAGTGCTTGGAATCTCCTCTTCATCTCCGGAGACAGCTCTTAGCCGACCGCTTCTTCTATAGAATTATACGAGACTCCTCTCACCCTCTTGTTAACATCTTAAACTCTATATGTCAAACTCTTGCATATTCTCCTTACTGGTCACACAAACCTACCCCACCCCTGGTTATCAGCCTCCAAAAATATAATAATATTCCTTGTCCAGTTCAAAAGTTTGACGGCAATCCCCTTTTCCGCACTAGTTATGATGCCCTTATTTTCCATCCTAAAGTTATTTTAGATATAGGCGTAAATAAGGAATCCCTAGATGCAAACAGAGAATTTAACAGGTTAATAGAAGAACATTGGTCTGATTACCTCCTAATATTCACTGACGCCTCAAAAATATCTGACGAAGGTAACGTTGGCATCGCAATATGGATTCCCAAATTCAAAATCATACTTAATTTCAAATGCCCTCCGCAGTCTACTGTATTCTCAGGTGAATCTATTGCCCTGCTAGAAGCTGTATCCTTTGTACAATCCCATCAACTGAATAAGTCACTAATACTCTCAGATTGTAAGAGCAGCCTTCAAGATATTGCAAAACTTCCTTTCCACGCTAAGGATAACTTCTCCATCTCCCTGATGACTCGAGAAACCCTGCATAAATGCCACCTCGCTGGCATTGAAGTTGTGCTTGCCTGGATCCCAGGTCATGTAGGTATTCACGGAAATGAAGCAGCTGATAGCCTTGCAAAACAGGCAATCCACTTGGGTTCTGATAAATATAACTTCTGTCTCCCACGAGATCTCAAGCAAAGAGCCCAAAGCGTCCTAAACGTACAATGGAACTCCTTTTGGTTAAATAACGCCCATAAGGCTAAATATTACTCTAAAATTCAACCGAACATTCCTACCAGACCTTGGTTCTATAAATACCGCTCCATTGATAAATACCCCACCTCAGCCATTATTAGACTACGCACTGGACATGTTTGCTCCCCGGTTTTCCTGGCCAAAATAAGGATAAAAGACAGCTCACTTTGTGAATGCGGCCTCGACGAGGGTACCCTCGAACACTTGTTTTTTGAATGTTCAAAATTGCCTGTATCTCTGTACGACTCACTACCTCCTAATATTCCAAGACCCGTGAACATTCCGTTCTTATTGACACAAGTTTTCTCGTCATTTGCTAACATATTAGCTAAATTTATACAAAATAATAATATCCATTTATAACCGGCATATGTATTTTATTTAGTTATGTCTTTATTTTATTAATCTCATCGTATTTCCTCAACATTCTCCCACTGACCACCCGCCCATCCTACTATCTCCAATTTACTAACATATTTGTATATTTTGTTCTAGGTTACACATTGAGAACCGACCAACAGTCTTGATAAGTTTTGCTCAATTTTTTTTTTATTTTCTCTCGTAACTATACCGTGCTAGATTCAACCTTGACATTGGCAGAATCATCGTTTTGGCTAACGATGGAGCCATAAACACAAGAAAAGAAGAAGAAGACATAAATGAGACATCTAGTTGCCAAGCACGCTTTAGATCCGTGTTTTCTGGTGGTGACAGTTTTTTATCAATGTTTGTTTCTTTGTGATGCGAATGCGCTCGCGTCGAACTTTAATTTTTGCGCTACCTACATTTAGATGATATTGTTTGTTGTTTTTGTTTTCTTTATATAACCGTACGCTCACTGTTATGTAAATTTTTAATTGTAAATGTTTTCTCAGTAAGTGAAGTACCAATGTATTTTTTATAAGAAATAAATGTTCTTTAAACCCAAACCCAATAGTATTGTAATTCAATAGTATCGAATTTGCTATTTGGGGACGCCAGCGCGAGCACCAGACGTGATCAGTCCACCCGGGACCATTTCACCCATAATACCCATAGTATCGATAATATAGATTAGAAAACATCAATAGTATCGAAAAGCAATAGTAACAATAGTATAGTATCGATAGTTTCGGTTGGCATTACTATTATTGCAAACTATTAACTATCGATAGTATGACTATTTTTCAAGGGCAACCATCGATGCTATTAGTCCTCCGAAAAATAATATCGGGAATAGAAATGAACGCAATTTTCTATGCAAAAAAGTCTGCCGCTTTCGGTGGGGGGCAAGCTGCACGCGCACTAGCCAGTGCTTGATGTATCAATGTTGAATAGTCGATAAAACGTCGATAAAAACCACACCTCTCTATGTAAACTTATGTTCACGATCGAGCGATTTTTCTGACAGCTAATTAAGAAAAAAAAAATAGTATTAAAAAGTCTCAACAGATAGCGTTTTATGAAAGCCGAGTCGTAATAATGGCTGAACCTATATGGTGCGCTTTTTCCTGTCAACCAGAGGCATAAAAAAAATCACCTAACAGTTTGACAGTTGCACAAATCACAATATTGATACTTTTTAGGTGTTTTTTTTACTAAGTTTTATTTTTTTTAAAAAGCCAATCGCGTGAATTTTTGCTTTTTGTATGCAACTTTTTCTCTCGCCTTTACTTAAGCGCCATCTATGAAGTCATATGGCACTTTTTTTTTTTTATTTGGGTCTCGGAAAATCCCTCGACTAAACTAGCTGTTGCCCGCGACTTCGTCCGCGTAACGCATGCCTTGACTTCATTCAAATGACGATATTTTTTTTAATGAACCCATTTTGATGAAACAAACTGTAAATGTTTTGCTGAGTTAAAACAAAGCAATTGGTAAAAGTTTTAAGTAAATCGGTTCAGTACTTTCGGAGATTAGCGTAATCATACATACAGACAGACAAAAAATTCAAGATTTTTTTTTTTGCTTTTTATTATTCTTTTTAAGTTTCCTTCTTTGCATTTTAGTCAAAAATACTAAATGTATAACAGAATTTTTACTGTTTTATTATATGTATAGAAGATAAGTAATTAATGCCTACAATAATATTTTAATAATAAGCGGTAAGTCTCATTTTACTCTTTCAGTTTTCGTAAATATTATGATAAAATAAAATCTTAAGCTATCCTAGCTTAAGATTTTATTTTATATATAGTAAATTCAATGATTCTCTCTCTTTAGTTGTATTCCTTATGACTGAGGGTAGTGATCATAACACACACAATGATTTTCTTGGCAATTTTCAATAGAGTGGTTTGCCATTGCCTTCTCCATTTCACATACTAGCTGATAGTCATCCAGATCCAGAGCCAGAGTGCAGTGCTCACCATGTTTTCCTTCACAGGAAGCAAGTGTGGTTGATGAAAACTAACATAGCTACAGATAGATATACAAACTCATATAGCATGGGCAGGATCATTCATGGCAGGATATAGAGATATAGTGATAATATGGCCAAATTTCTAAAGCCTTGGCCAAATCAAAGACAAAGTATACATGTATTAGACAGACGTAATACCATGTAAAAAATAAGAACAAGGTAAACTCCATTTATTCTTACCAGTCCTGTTATGTAAACAACCTTACCATGTCTTTTTATGATTTTACAACAATATAAATTAAAATAGACTATTTAGGAAATTACTTT